>QJPP01001373.1:160000-322053 GCA_003996215.1 Jaltomata sinuosa
CTACATATCATCAAAGTATAATATACTCTGATGGTATCAAAGAATAATTGATCAGTGTTGTCACTGAAGAATTATTTCTTCCTCTTTGATACCATCATAATATATTACAGTATATGAAATATACTCCGATGATATCAAAGAGTAATTGAGCAGTGTCTTCATTGAAGGACTGCTTCTTCCTCCTTGATACCATCAAAGTATATCATACTCTGATGGTATCAAAGAGTAACTGAGCACTGTTTTCGTTGAAGGATTGTTTCTTCCTCTTTAATACCACCACAATATATTACACTATATGAATATACTCTGGTGGTATCAAAGAGTAATTGAGTAGTGTCTTCATTGAAGAACTGCTTCTTCCTCGTTGATACCATCAAAGTATAATGTATATACTCTGATGGTATCAAAGAGTAACTGAGAAGTGTTTTCACTGAAGAACTGTTTCTTCCTCTTTGATTCCATCACAGTATATTACAGTATATGAATATACTCCGGTGGTATCAAGGAGTAACAAAGCAGTGTATTCATTGAAGGACTACTTCGTCTTCCTTGATATCATCAAAGTATAATATACTCTGATGGTATCAAAGAATAACTGAGTAGTGTTTTCATTGAGGTTTGTTTCAGTCCTTCGATGAGATTAAATTAATCATTCATGATACTATTATAGTATATCTATATTTGCATGGTATCATCAAGGTATGTTTTAGTTTTTCAATGAGATATTTCTCAATCTTTTGTGACCATCATAGTGTATCTATATACCGACATGATATCATTGAGGTCAACTTAAACATTTTTTAGTCCTCTATGATACTCACGTGGTACATATCATGTACTGACAGGGTATCACAAATTTATGCTTAATTTTGATATTTTAATTTATATATCAATTTTAGCAAGTTACGAGTAATTTTGTAAAACTAAGTACAAAAAATAAAGTCATATTTTAAATATAAATTTTATTTTTATTTGCAAAAGTAAAAGTAATATAAAAATATATTTTCATTAATTTCGTTTTAATGAATAAACTAGTGGACTTTAGTATTTTTCTTAATTATTTCTTATTGTTGCCTAATTATTTCTCTGTCTCGCAAGCCTGTAGCAAGCCATGACCTCCTTAGCCCGAGATATGTGTTGAAAAGGGCGCCTCTAGGTCCGGTTAGAACCGCTATTGGGTTAGAACCGTTGGACAAGAGTATAATAAGAGTATGTACTGTGTTCCTGACAGGCCCTTTGCTCAGGTAAAAGAGTTAGTCTCTTCCTTACAGTCTAAAGAAATTGTATGAAAAATTCTCGAATATTTCAGTTCTTATGCCTGCGTTATATGCGCCAGTATAAGGATGTTGAATTGCTTGATCCTTGACCATGGCGGACTACCGCCCGGTCTTAGATCCTGTAACCTGGTATCATAAGTTATACTTTTATCATGGAGCCTATAACTCGTGATATTAATCCTTTAATTGATATGAAGCAAAAACATGTGGATTCTTTACAATATGAGCTCTTTAGCATGAATATATTTGAGTCTCTCAAATCTGCTAAAATAAAGGAAAAAATTAAAATAATTTCCGAACAGATCGCCATTGATATTTGCGCAGATCACCCCAGTGCCTTTTGGAATCGCAAAAAACACAGAAAAATTTAGAAACTCTCTCTTCTCTCTCTTAGCTTTTGTAAAGAAAATCAGAAAGCGTTGGCCACTGTTCCGACTTAAATGAAAAATTTGGATCAGTTTTGCTAGCAATCTTTGGCTCTTGATCGTCCTCTAAGGTATTTACTTTTTAGTTTTATTTACCATAGTTCTCTTCTCCTAGCCAGGACTATGTCCGGCTAAACGACTTCCATATCTATGTCTCTTACCTAACGTCTCTCCTATATGCACCATGAACGGATCTAAGCTTTATTAAAATAGAAAGGAATTTTTTATAAGGTTTCTTGACTTGGTTCTGAGATGGTGGTACAGTCGGATCTAGAACTACTCTTATTATCTCTGTCTGGCAAGCCTGTAGCAAGCCATGACCTCCTTAGCCCGAGATATGTGTTGAAAAGGGCGCCTCTTGGTCCGGTTAGAACCGCTATTGGGTTAGAACCGTTGGACAAGAGTATAATAAGAGTATGTATTGTGTTCCTGACAGGCCCTTTGCTCAGGTAAAAGAGTTAATCTCTTCCTTACAGTCTAAAGAAATTGTATGAAAAATTCTCGAATATTTCAGTTCTTATGCCTGCGTTATATGCGCCAGTATAAGGATGCTGAATTGTTTGAACCTTGACCATGGCGGACTACCGCTCGGTCTTAGATTTATTAATTTAAAACTAATTATTTAATATTTAATTATTTCTCCTTAAAATAAAGAAAAAGATTTAAAAAGTAAAAAGTATAAAGTACAAAATTTTAAAGGAAAAGGGGGGATGAGGCAGCCGCCAAAAAAAGAACGAACGGGGCATGCGGGTAATAATTTTTAGTCGAGGGAGTATCGCTTGAAATTATTATGGGTTAGGACATTTTTAGGTAAATATTTTCACAATTTGATCCAATTTGTGTAGTTTTTCCTAATTTTAATTCATGACAAAATCTGCCCAAAATTAGCCCATGAAGCAACCAAACTAAATTCATCACTATCCAACCTTCAACTTCACTAATTTGATTTTTTTAAAATCAAAGTTCACTCGAATGAAAGAATTATGAAATATTTCAAAATTGACCTTCTTAAACTTAGTTATAAGGTGTTAAGTTTAATGCCATAAACTTTCACTCACTAATTTTTTATGCTGCATATCACGTGTAATCTTTCGTAATCTATTTAAAATAGAGAAATAATTTTTTCATCTCATACAGACTCTAAAATAAGTTAAATTATAATATTAAATTTTATCAAATTATATTATTTTTATAACATAAATTAGAAATACAAGAACATGAATATGAACGATCTTTAGGATAATACATAAACTGTCATTAAGAATTATCACATTTAAATTCCTTAAATATTTTTATCGACTTACTGTTTATATTCATATTTTTATTTTATATTTTATATTTTATCTTTCAATCGTAAAGTTGTGTTGGTGTGACGTATAGGTCACGAGTTTGAGCCGCATGAAAGCAACCATTAATGCTTGCATTAAAATAGGCTATCTACATTACATTCTTGGGGTATGTTCCTTTCTTGACCCTGCTAAGGCACGATACTTTGCATATCGAACTGCTTTTTTTAACATTTTATCTTCCAAAAAAAATATATAACATCTCATTTAAAGTATACAAATATTAAACATAATATCACTGATTCTACGTTCCAATATTATGCGGACAACTAAATGACTTAATAGATGTCCTTTTTAGTTTCACATTAATTTGATTATAATTTTTTCTACTTGATAAAAGTTAACCAATAAATAAATTACTATGATTTTGTATATATCTGTAGAACAACTAATCATGTTTCGTGTTAAAACAAATTCAGTTCCTAGTTATTTGTTTTATTTTTTTACACTGTTGGTGCTTATTTTTTTAAAAAAACTTTCATTTATTTTTGTATTCCCTCCGATATTAGATATTATTTTCTATATACTATTTTATATAAACGTATTAGATATAAAATTTAAGAAAAGGAGAAAATTTTAAATTTTTAGTCTTTAAGTATGTCATAAGATTAATATATGATTATAAAATCATGTCATTGAGAGAAAAGTATAAATTTTGAATTTAAATTATTTTCAAATATAAAAAGTGACATTCTTTTGAAAAGATCAAAACGAAATTATGATGAAATATTTACATGAATATGTGATATGCATTGATATATAATATACTTAATCAGCTAAAAAATGTATTTTTAGAATTTATGATTACAAGTAGATAAATTTATAAAAATTTATAATATGTACTTAATATTTATGAAGAGTTGGTTGTGAATATTTATTTAAGAAGATTTATTAATATCTAAAAGAAAATAATAAAAGTTGAGTCAATTGGACGGGTTGAGACGTTTATTTATGATCAATTATTTAGCTCATTTTGACCCAAGTAAACATTGAACAAAGTTGAGTCATTTGCAGAAATGCCCTATTATAGAGTGGTCTTTGGTTTTTGCCCTTCAAATTCGCTATCTTTAATTTTACGCTTCAAAGAAAATTCGCAAGGCATAAGTAGTTACACCCCAAGGCAAAAGAAATTAAGCCAAGTCATAAGTTATGCATGAAGGTAAAAGAAATTAAGTCCAAGACATAAGTTTAAGGGGTAAGGACAAAAATGATCATTAGGTTAAAACAAATTCCAACCGAATGACCTTAGGATTTGAATTCCCATATTTTAGCCATGTGTTCATGCTTGTTGTCTTTTATTTTATTTATTTCACTGTTTTTTTCCTTTTCTAGCTGTAGCCTCTCTCCTTTTTTGCTAGTTTTTTTTTTTGTTGTTGTTTTCGTTGTTTTTTTTCTTTTCTAGCTGTAGGCTTTTTTTTTGGTTAGTTTTTCTTTTGCTGCCATTTTTAAAAAAAAAAAATTTGCTCCTCTATTTTTAATATAATAAAAAAAAGAATATATCAATGTATATTTGATTCATGTATTTGGATAATTATATCTTTTTCTTTTCTTGTTTTTTTTATAATGTATTTATACAACTTCCATATGTATTGATACATATATATAATACAACACATATCTAATATGCATTGATACAATTTCTATATACATCCTATACATATACATATTTTATACAACAATGATACAATTTTTGTACACATCATATACAAATACATATTTTATATAACAATTATACATTTTCTATACACATCTTATACAATCTTTAACTGCATAATTATTCATATAAATATTTTATACAACAATTATACAGTTTCTATACATATCCTATATAACCGTTAGCTGTAATAATTTTTCAGATACATATTATATACAACAATTATATAGTTTCTATACACATCCCATACAGGTTTTATACACACCTTATATATATAATATATATATATTATATATATATATATATATAATATATATATATATATATATATATATATATATATATAATATATTATATATATTCTATACAACAATTATACAGTTTTTCTATATCCTATACATTTTTTATATAACTCTTATATAAATACATATTTTATACAACAACTAAACAATTTATATACAATTGTATTTGATGGTAAAAGTATAACTTAATTAGAACTTGTCAAAAAATTAAATATTATATACTAATACATTTATTATACATTTCGTATAAAAATAAAAAAAAAAATAAAAAAAAAATTAATTAAAAAACTAGCAAAAAAATAATAAAAAAGAGCAACAAATAAAACAATATAAAGATAAAATAAAAAAACAACGAAAAAAGAAATTAAAAAGAAAAACAAATAGAAAGTCAACAAAAGCTGCTACATTGAGCTTAATGGATCGAATTTGGGTCATTTATACCAATGGCTAAAAATAAAAAATAAAATGATCGAAAGGCTTTATTTTGTCCAATAGCCCAAACATGGGCTATTTCTTTTGAAAATGGTCAACCCATGTCATTTTTCCTAAGTTTAATGGTACAAGTTATACCACAGGGCATAAGTTTAGTGACAGAAGTTATGCCTTAAGAAAAGAGTTCTCTAAAAATCTTGCCATGATAATCAGAAATTATGCTTTAAAGCATTCTCTAAACAATTTTGCCTGCAAAAATAATTGTCCCCAACAAATTTAGGTCATAATTAAGATTACTTTAGCCCACAAATTTTCATTAAATGAGTAGTATGAAAAAAAATTAAAAATCAAAAATTTGATAGATAAAAAATAAAAATCACCCAATAATAAAGACAATTTGTGTAAAAACTTAGAAAAAAATTGAATATTAATTCATTTAATAGTTCAACCCACCTCCATCTGCCTAAAGGAATATTTGTCACACATAATGCAAATCCATCATATTAGCCTTCGGTAAGAATCTACCATCATTATATGAATAAAGTGCATTTTGTGATTATAAAGTGAAAAGATGTTATATTCTCTATATAATAAGTGGTTAAGTTGAGCAGCTTAGGGTCTACTTCAGCTGTTAAAATAACCTACAATAATATGACATTTTCTTCATAATAAGCGGTTAAGTTAAGCAGTTTAGGATCTACTTCACATGTTAAAATAGCCAATAATAACATAGACCCTCCATACCCAACAATATTTACTCTTCATTCATCAATTAAGCCAATAAAACTTGAAAATTATTCTTATTTAAATAAAGTTGCCACTACTAAACAATGAAGATCGTATTATATCATTGAAAATGGGATTTTCCTTTTATTCTATTATTACTACTATATAGAAGTACAGGTAAACACACACCTTTTCGTCGACGTGTGTGTTTTTCGTCATTCTTCTATATAGTAAGGATATTTTTGTCATTTTTGCGTATTTTCTCCATTTTAGTTAATTTATTTTATTTTTCTTTTTAATCGATTATATATTTGAAAATTACGTAAAAAGTACTATAAATTACAATAATTAACAACTTAACATATTAAAAAAAAGTATAAAAATTGGTTGACTCTCAAAATTATATCAGTGCCACATAAATTGGGACAGATGAAGTAACATATATTATTTGAAAATAACGTAAAAAATATTATAAATTATAATATTTAACAATTTTAAATATTTAAAAGACATAAAAAATTTGATTGCCTCTCAAAATTCTATCAGTGCCACATAAATGGAGATAAAGAGTATATTATTTAGAAATAACGTAAAAAATATTATAAATCACAATAATTAACAACTTAGTACATTTAAAAGATATATAAAAAATTTGGTTGACTCTCCATATTTTTATTGGTGCCACATAAATTGGGATAGGGAGAATAACATATATTATCTGAAAATTATGTGAAAAGCACTATAAATCACAATAATTAATAACTTAAATATTTAAAAATCATATAAAAATTTGATTTGACTCTCCAAATTTCATCTACGCCACATAAATTAGAACAGAAAAAGTAACATATATTGGGCCTGTGCTGGCACAAGATTTTACATCTAGTAAACAAAAAGCCATGAACATGATTTTAAATCCTAATCAGTAGCTATTTTATGAAGTATTAGGAAAAAATTTCTAAATCATATAAAATATCTAATATACTTGAAGAATAAGATGTCTATTAAAATTAAGAAGTTTGAATTTAATTATATTAATACTTATATAGAAATCGTTAACTAAGAGCTTGCTTGGGGTTGTAGGGGTATTTTGAGAAATTATGAATTATTAGAGTTACTTAAATTTTTTTTATATTTGTGTTGTGTTTGCAAGACTGACGTGTGTTATTTCTTTTCTTTGCTTTGACAAGTTCTCAAATTTTCTTGTTTAATAAGCGACCATCGAGAGCAACTTAGGTCGTCTACTTTAAAGGGTCTTTTTTGTGATTTTGTGACTTTTTATTATTACATCAGTTTTACTACAATTAATAAGAGAGAAAGTGAGCAGCTTCCCATTAACATGAATGAAGGAAAGGACTTTGAATTTTCGAATAGTTAGTTTGAGTTAAGATCGATCCATTTTTTGTAGCTTCATTTTACCTCTGATTTTCCAAAATTTTACGTTACTTATCCTAAAACATTTCAGTAAATAGACCAAGAAGTTGAGGACTCTTAAATGCTCCAAAAATTATTACGTTATTGCAAATAGAAGAGCCAATACATCCAAAAAAAAAACCAATATGTTATAAATATATTTATGGTATTATATTGAATATCTACTTTGTTTCTTTGGAGAAAAGTTAGGAATCTAACTTTAGGACATAGTAAGTTTTCCCCTATAAATAGATGAGTTTTTTTTTCATTGTAATTCATCCCAAAATCCCTCAATTGATGAGTAATAAGAAGTCTTCTCTCTTCGTCATACCTTATTCTTCTTCTTAGTTTAATATTTCATAACACGTTATCAATACGAGTCTCTAAAGTTAAGAGTCTAATACTACCGCCTTTGGGTCACCCGTACTTTACTAGAAAGCAAGAGGGGGAAGTATGTTATTGTATGATCATTAGACTTCGTCGTGAGATCTATAGCTCCATTCAGTTGTATGAGGTATATGGCTAAAGAAAGAGGTGGTGGTAAGTAATATGAGACTTTTGCTTACTCTTAATTAAGAGATTATAAATTAACAATCTTAGATCTGTTTAAAAGGTTTCAAGGTTTCCAAGAAATATGAGGTCACACATGTAGTGGCAATATTTCCCAAGTTCAATTATGAATAAGTTTATTTACGCATATAGTCTCAGAAGTGATAATATTTTCATATTAAGTATATTGTGATTATAATTAAGATATGTTAGAGAAAGATTCTCTACACTATATGTGTACCTCGATTTGCTTCTGAAGTAGCAATATCTTGAAAGAGGTTTCAAGCTATCATAATTTGATAGGCTTAAGGCACGATTATATTCTATTCCTGGGGAACATGAATTTTGATTATTATAAATATAGATCCATTCTCTGGGATGAATGTGATAATATTTATAAGGTATATAATTATAAACGTGCACTTGGTTGTCACTATATCACAATCCACCTCCAAAAGAGGTAGAATAATTAGAAGATTGAATATCTTTAAAGTTACTACAATAAGAAACACGTATGTGAAAAGTTATCCGAGTATGATGAGATCACATGCCACAATAAACTAGAAGTTTATTGATATAAAATTTATGTCATAGTAAACCAGAAGTTTATTAAAGCAAAAGGCACATGTCAAGGTAAACTTGGAGTTTACTAGTACAAATTACTTTATTTGTTAGCATGGATGATTATGTCATCCCGAAGATGTGCATATTGAGTATTAGACATGTACTGAAGAGTTAGAAGATTCTTCAAGAACTCTCTATGTTGTTTGTTCTCATGATAAGTTGATTAGATCAGCTAATGTTGGGATTGCATCCCCTAAATTCTGAAAAGAATAAAAGGTGAATATGGGCCCGTTCACTTGCCATGTGATGTCTTAAAGAATGCATCTATAAGATGGTCACATGTGCATTTATTGTCAACCTTCAGTTTGACATTCGTAAAGTTGCTTGCTTAATGTAAATTGAGTTAAGAGCATAATTTTCAGATTGTGTAATCAAGATGATTGATTTTGATAATGTTGATTTGGCGTTGAATACCTTCAATAAAATAGTTGAACCATTGCTTATGAGAATAAAAGTTCATATGTTGGTATGAAATATAATATATTGTATACAATAGCACTTGCATGAATTCAGATCAATAAATTATTATTAATTTCTTCCTCAATTGGTTCAAGATTAGGAACCAAATATTTTTCATCTAGTTGCTTTTAATGTGCGGTATATGATTAATGGATATACCATGGTGCACAAAGATAGATTTCTCAAATAAGATAGAGGATGTATGTTAGATTTTCTAACATAAAAGGGAAAGAATAAGAATTTATGAAATATGTTATGAATTATCACCAGTATGATCCTCATTCAAATGATAATTCAAGTGAAATGCTAGAAGCATTTGCTGACCCAAAGTTAATTTCATATTTAGCTGGAAATGCTCCTATTGGATGTCCCTGAAGGACAGTGTCTACTGCATGCATGAAGCATGGTAGACCAATCAGTTTCAAACACATTAATCCTTGAAAAAGAGAGAGGAGCAAATGGTTATAATAAAGAGACAACGTTCTTTTGGAGAGCCTACGACATAACACTTCATAAAACCTTATGAGAGGTTCAGGTACCTAAAAATAATAAAATGATGAGATCTCAATAAGTTATGCCGCATTGTGAAACGATATGAATATTTCGCGATGATGTCTTTGATACAATATAGCGCAATATTGTAAAAGATTATGAGGATCTGAATTCTACATCTATTAAAGCATGTTGACGTAGAAATATTTATAAAGTGACATGGAATGATGTATTTTGGTAAGCGTAAAGCTTATTTGACTTGCAGTCTAGACACAAGAAGATGTCATTGTGTCACTTGACAAAATTGATATGAAAATTCTTAAAGGATTTAAAATGTCAGAAACATATACGAGTTTTTAAAAAACTTATTTATAATCCTCATATAGATTAAATTATTAAAGGTTGATGTACTAGAATCACTTTAATAACGTAGGGTATAAAAATGATGTTATTTACCCTTAATATCTCAGATTGTTATGCAAATTGATGACTTGAATTGAAACTCTTGCAGAGTTTTCAAAAGTAATAGATCTGCCGAAAGAAGTTGAAATGAGAAACTTGTAGAATTAGATTGGTCCTGAAATACCATATCTTATACAATTATTGCATTTATATATCTTGCTATTACTATGAGCATGATATAGTTTCACTTCTATGTGAAGATATCGAAATAAGATCAATTGCAAGTCCTGATATATGAATGTGTTTATCCTAATAAATATTGTCAAGATTTTATTGATTATGAAATACAGGGCATTTATAGATATACATAAAGTTTAATCTCAAATAAATTATATGTGTTCATATATGGGAGTACTGTCATATCTTGACGATCTATAAAGCAGTCTATTATAGCTACAAAGCAGTCTATTGTAGCGACTTCATCAAATCACTGTGATACATCTCATGAAGCAAGCCAATGATGTTTGTGGCTGAGGTCAATGATACATCTCATTCGAGAAAAATATGGCTTGAAATGTGACAAAGTACCCACGGTCTTATATGAAGATTCATTCAAGTGATAATATGACTAATTTTTACATCAAGTCTCTACAAACTGTAACTTTCGAGAAGATAGTGCACAAGATTGGGATGCGAAGATTCAAGTCTTTTAATTGATGTTTTCACTAGGGGGAGTTAATACGCGCTGTACTCTTTTTTCCTCACAAGGTTTTGTTCCACTGGATTTTTCTTGTAAGATATTTAATGAGGCAACCAGAATGCGTATTATGAGATATGTGTGCTCTTTTTCCCTCACTAGAATTTTTTTTCACTGGGTTTTATCTAGTAAGGCTTTAACGAGGCACATTATCCATCAAATAGACATTCAAGGGGGAGTGTTATAAATATATTTATGATATTATAGTGAATGTCTACTTTGTTTCTTTGGAAAAAAGTTAGGAACCCTGACTTTAGGACCAAGTCAGTTTTCTCCTATAAATAAAGAGGTTTTCCTTCATTATAATTCATCCCAAAATCCCTCATTGATGAGTAATAAGAAGTCTTCTCTCGTAATAACCTTCAAGTTTCACTTAGTCACTCGTGATAACCTTCAAATTTCACTTAGTCACTCGAAGTATGACTCATTTCAATTAAATACTTGAACACATGATAGAGTGTTCCTGTTAGAAATTTTTGATTCGAATTTTAGAAAAAAGATTTTGCGCATACTTTCAAATGTCCATTACGTCGATAAGTTAACCACTTAAATGTATCATCTCATTTAATAATACATATCATCCTCAATTGGGACATGCTTGAGGACTGGGGTTTTACAGTTTATTATGACTAAATCATATAACTAAAGGACACAATATATTAACTTATCTACGTAATGAACATTTAAGAACGTAATAAAAAGATTTAAAATTTAAATCGAGAATATTTAATAAAAAATACTTTATCACGTGTCAAAATAAAATATGCTGCCAAGATATCGATGAATGCCGAAAGATAAGTAAATATCCATAAGTGAAAGAAAAATAATTCGTAACATGAAAGATAGTGCAAATAACTTTTGAAAGCAAGTTAAATAGCATTGATAGTGTAAATTTTTTTAAATTTTTATTTACAGTCTCATTGTCACAAATGCAAGTTAGATCCAATAAATAAATGCAACTTGCATTAAAAAGTAAAGGGAGAGATACCTCCTTTTAATTTAGAACTAAAGTAGAAGGCAAGGGGAGTATATAGGGCTTTTTAAAAAATTTCTCTTCCACCTTTGTAACTGCAAATGTAATTCATTTTTACTGTCAACAAATTATACGGACAGTGACATTTCTGGTTATTATCGAAAAGTAACATATCCTTTAAAGATCTGTCCTTTGGATGAACATTTCAAATCAGAAACACCATCTTCTTGGATCTGGCTTGGAGTTATTTTGCATGGTCCAGCCTAAGTTGCGACCACCAGTACAAAACAAATTCTTGATTTGATGCCATAATGGTATCTGTATTTTCCAGATCATGCCATGCATCATGCATGCATGCAGTAACCTGCTGCTGCTCATGGTCATTACTGATACAAACCATCTTCACTATCAACATGCGGATCTCCAATTTACGGGACTGTATGACCAGAATTTCAAATCATGATTTAAGATTATTAATTTCAATTCAGATTGATTTAAAGTTAAAATTTTATTTAGATATGCAATTTGAATAAAAAAAGTAGTATTTTTTTCTTATAAACATGAAACCTCACAATTTGTGAAAACTATCAAAATTTTCATACTGTTATATAATCTTACAAATTGAGCAAACCACAGTTCATAAATAAGGTATCAGAATATTCTAAGACGCCGCATTAGTAAATCACATATTTTCATGTACCTTTTACAAATAAATGCTTGTGATTACATTTTGTTACAAACTTTAAAATACACATTGTTGGGCCGATTAGAGTGATAAAAACTGAACACAGAGAGAAGTTTTCTTTTCTATTATTTTCAGTATATTGAATGTTTACAAGGCTATTGCTTTATACAAAGAGAAAAGACACCTAAATGGGAAGATAATAAACAATA
Organism: Jaltomata sinuosa; assembly: GCA_003996215.1. Lineage (NCBI taxonomy): Eukaryota > Viridiplantae > Streptophyta > Magnoliopsida > Solanales > Solanaceae > Jaltomata > Jaltomata sinuosa. Next base: position 172,726 of record QJPP01001373.1, read on the forward strand.
ATTAATACAGACACCTAGATGAAAAGATAATTAACATTCAAAAGAAACAGAATAAAATTAATTTAAGCTCCAATCCCACCAATCACTTATTCTGTTTCCTGACTTTGCTTATGCGATACAACTCATTGTAACATTCCCCTCAAGTTGGTACGTAGATGTCTTTGATACCCAACTTGTCCAATGAGCAGTTGAATGGTATACTTGGAACAACTTTTGTTAGCATGTATGCTAATTGATCTTCTGATTTCACATGTGAAAAATGTATTATTTTCTCTTCAAGTTTCTCTTTAATGAAATGCCGATCTACTTCAATATGTTTTGTCCTGTCATGTTGAACAGGACTCTGAGCAATTTGTATAGCTGACTTGTTATCACAGAACATCTTTATTGTTGAACTTGAATCAAAACCTATTTTTTTAATAACCTCTTCAGCCAAAGAAGTTCACAAATTCCCTTCATACTTCTGAATTCTGCCTCTGCACTAGATAAAGCCATTACTTTCTATTTCTTGCTTCTCCAAGTAACTAAGTTTCTTCCAACAAAGGCCAAATAACCTGATGGTGATCTTCTATCTGTTACACTTCCAGCCCAGTCCGCGTCTGTATAGCCATCAATATTGAAATGACCGTGTTTCTTGAACATAAGTCCTCTTGCAGGAGACAACTTTAGACACTGTAGAATACAAGTGACTGCCCCCATATGTTCTTCACTAGGATTGTGCATGAATTGACTAACAAGACTCACTGTATATGTGATATCTAGTCTTGTATGAGATAAATAAATCAATTTGCCAACAAGTCATTGATACCTCCCTTTGTTTGTTGGCGTCTGATTCGTATGCTCTTTTAGTCCATGATTTTGGACTATAGGAGTGTCAACTGGTGTAACACTCCATACACGTATCCAGTTATTCAAGATAAAAACTTCAAATTTTTTTAAAGTTCCAGGGACTACGGGTCCAAACCATGGATCGTGGTTTGAACCACGACTCGTGGAATGGATTCGTGGGATTGACTTATGTTGATTTATCCTCTGGTTTGAGAACCACGAGTGGGTTCTACGGACCGTAGTTCATTCTACGAGTCATAGTTCCACTCGTGGAACAAGACCTGAGAACTGTTAAAGTGTTCTCAGAAACCACGAGTCCAAACGATGATTCATTCTTCAAATAACGGGTTCGTCCTGTTGACTCGTGGAATGTCTTCAGAGGATTTACATTTTCCCAAGTCTCCTCCAGGAACTACGAGTCAAGTCTATGACTCGTCATTGGAATGACGAGCCGTAGTCTTGAGTCGTGGTTTGACCAAGTCAGCCCAGCTCCCTTTGAACGATGACTCCATTTGACGACTCATCATCACTTCTACGGGTCCGTCCTGTTGACCCGTAGAAGTGAAGCTGCAACTTGAAATTCCCAGCTGAGTTCTACGAATCCAGATGATGAACCATCATCCAAATCATGACTCAGAGACTGAGTCGTGGTCACTGAAAGTTGACCAATTTCCAGCTTTTTCCCAATTAATTTCTAGGGGTATTTTGATTATTTACCACTCTATTATGTATTAAGTGAAGTCATTTTGACTACTTATAGAAGGATTTTCACCCATATTACCCTAAGTCCCTCTTAAGTTCATCATTCTCCACTTAAAGAGGAAAATTACTCTCAAGCTCAAGACTCCAAAGCTTCAAGTCAAGTCTCCTAATTCTTTTCCAATCAAGTGGGTAATCTTCCACCAAGGTATGTGAGTTTTTAACAATGGGTTCCTTTTACCCTTGTGCCCAAATTCCCCAACTCTTATCTTGAAGTATAAAGTTATGAAATTAGGGTTTTGATCTAAAATTGGGGAAAGTTTATGAAATCAGTTTCTATGTTTAAATTCATGATTTCCTCTTGATTACTCATGATTTGATTATGATTCTCTCATTGGTTTTAAAAGTTCAAGCATGAATGTTGATTTCTAGCATGAAACTATGAATTTACATATTTTCAAGAGAAAGTTGGCATGATTAGATATCATGGCCTCTATGTATGTATTAAATTGCATGACTAATTCCTTAAGCATGAATTTAGCAAGAAAAGTATATTTTGAATTATGGTCTTGCAAAGCTTTAAGATTCATGACTTGTGAATTAAACGACATCAGATATGTCCTTATGGTTTTCCAATATTTTTTGGACATCAGATATGTCCCTATGTTTTATGAAAGATTTGGACATAAGATATGTCCCTATGTTTTAAGAAAGGTTTGGCATCTAGATATGTCCACCTAAGCTAAGTGAATTACATGGTATCAGATATACCCTTATGCTTTTCAAACAGATTTGGCATCAGATGTGCCCAGTATGATATGAGCTATAGTATTAGCACCGAGTTGGACAGGGTGAGAGTATCCAAAAGGTCCCAGAACTACGTGCCCCCATAGGTCTTAAGTGCCCTCTGTTGGGCATCAGTTTTATTGATCACGCCAAAGTAATGCCTTTATACCCTGTCTAGGTATATTGGGTCCTTTCGATGGGGCGGATACATCGGATTTCATGTAGCTCACATGGTCTATGTCGGTTAGAGAACCTCCCACAGAAAACAGTTTATGCTTTTAAAACTTGCATTTGACTCTTATTCAAATTTTAGACTTATTACTTATGATTATGTTTCAGCTTATGAAAAGTATTAGAGTCTTTGCGTTCAGTTTATCTTTAAAAGCATGATTTCAGTTATTTAAGTATATTTAGCATGTTTTCTTCATAATCATGCATTGCTCACATACTTAGTATATTCCATAGTACTAACGCATATTGCGCTGCATCCTTTGATGATGCAGATTCAGGTACCCCTTCTCAGCTTCGTGGCTAGAGTCTCAGGCCACTTCCTTAGTCAGCTGTGGTGAGTCCTCATGGTTCGAGGACTAGTTATGCTTTTCCTTATGTTAGCTTTACTTTTATACTCCGAGTTATCTAGGGTCTTGTCCTAGCAACTCTTTATGTTATGACTAGAGGCTTTCAAACATAGTTTGTATTCGTGTTCCCTTTTTGGATATTGTATGTTATGTGACTCTTAGACCCTTATTGATTTCCCCTTATTGGATTTCCGTTTTATGCTTCCACTTATCTTTTGTTATTCTTGAGAATGCTATGGCCAAGGGTTAGCTTGGGATCCTTGTGGTCTCGAGTCCCGTGTTACATCTAGGGGGTAACCTCGGGGTGTGACAAACTTGGTATCAGAGCCTCAGGTTCAAGGGTCCTAGGATGTCTGAAAGCCACATCGAGTAAAGTCTTTTTCATGTGTGTGAAGCGCGCCACACATATGAGAGGGCAGCTATGAGATATCTTAGAAAAACTTCACTTCTTTCATGGTCACATCGTGCAATAGAGCTTAAGTCTAATATTCCTCTAATCCTTATCTTATGTGTTTCAGATTATGCCTCCTCGACGTGCTATGCCTCCCCGAGTCGCTCAAAATGCCGCTCCTCAAGTTCCGATTCCCGATGTCATGAATGATGAATTTAGGAATGCTATTCACCTATTAGCTCAGACTTTGGAAAATCAATAGGCTCCTGCCCCCGCTCATCCTCAAGGTGGGGTAGCGGCCCAAGTTCGTGACTTTATCCGTATGAACCCGCCGGAGTTTTGGGGTTCGAAAGTGAGTAAGGATCTGCTTAACTTTATTGATGAAGTGAAGAAGATCTTTGAGGTTATGCAAGTAGCAGGTGTTGATTGTGTTGAGCTTGCATCCTACTAACTTAAAGATGTGACTCATATTTGGTTCACGCAATGGAAGGAGGTTAGGGTGAGGGATGCAATCCCCATGACTTGGGAGTGTTTTGAGAGAGCCTTTCTTGATAGGTTCTTTCCCCGTGAGTTGAGGCAAGCGAAAGTGGAGGAATTTGTGAACTTGAGACAAGGTTCGATATCGGTGCAAGAGTATAGTTTAAAGTTCACTCAGTTGTCTAGGTATGCTCCCTCCATGGTGGCGGACCCACATGATCAAATGAGAAAGTTCATCTATGGTGTTTCTGATATAGTGAAGAAGGAGTGTAGGTCTGCCTTGTTGTTGAGTGACATAAACATCTCTTATCTCATGACTCATACCCATCAGATCGAGGGTGATAAACTTAAGGAGATGTCTAGGGAGAACAAGAGGGGTAGATCCGAGGGATCAGGTTTTGGTCATCACAGGTCCGGAGGTGGACATCGCTCTTCTTTACAGAAGAAGTCATCAGGTCCTATTCACTCTTCTGCTAGTGCTCCTACCCAGGCTCAGAAGCCTCGTCATGATCAGGGTGGTAGGGGATTTAAGTCCTTTTCTCAGTCTTAGGATAGTGTCACTAAGGGATTTTCCTACCCATCTTGTGTTAAGTGTGGGAAGACTCACCTCGGTGAGTGTTTGGTTGGTATAGAGGGTTGTTTTAGGTGTGGTCAGATTGGACACCGTGTTAGAGATTTCCATTTAGCTAAGAAGGGGCAGGGAGGTGGTAGGACTCAGTCTACCCCAGCTGCTTCAGGTGGTAGACTAGGCCCGCAGGGCGCAGCTTTTAGTTCTGTTGGTCAGTACTAGAACCGTCTTTATGCTATGTCCTCCCGCCAAGATCAGGAGAGTTCTCCAGATATGGTTACTGGTATGTTGAAAGTCTTCTCTCTTGATGTGTATGCCTTGTTAGATCCCGGTGCATCCTTATCTTTTGTAACCCCTTATGTGGCTTGTAAGTTCGAGATTCATCCCGAATTGCTTTTAGAACCCTTTCATGTTTCTACTTCTGTTGGTTAGTCAGTCCTAGCCGAAATAGTCTATCAAAATTGCCCTATCTTAGTCCTTCATAGAGTCACTTCAATGGATTTAGTAGAGTTGGAGATGACTGATTTTGATGTCATTCTTGGTATGGATTGGTTGTATGCATGTTATGCCTCAGTTGATTGCCGCATTCATGTGGTTAGTTTCAAGTTTCCTAATGAACCTGTCTTAGAATGGCAAGGTAGTCCCTCTTCTTCGAAGGGTAATTTCATATCTTATATTAAGGCTAGGAAGATAATTTCTAAGGGTTATATCTATCATATAGTTTGGGTTATGGACACAGAGTCCGAGACCCCGACTATTCAGTCTGTTCCTATTGTGAATAAATTTCTAGAAGTGTTCCTCGATGATTTGCGCGGAGTCCCTCCTGAGCGAGAAATTGATTTTGGGATAGATCTTCTTCCGGATACGAATCCTATCTCTATTCCTTCCTATAGAATGGCCCCTGCGGAACTCAAGGAGTTGAAAGATCAATTGAAAGACTTGCTTGATAAGGGTTTCATCAGGCCTAGTATTTCTCCTTGGGGTGCCCCAGTTTTGTTTGTTCGGAAGAAGGATGGATCTCTTAGAATGTGTATTGATTACCTTCAATTGAATAAGGTCACAATCAAGAATAAGTATCCCTTTCCTAGGATCAATGACTTGTTCGATCAGCTTCAGGGTACTAGTTTCTTCTCCAAAATTGACCTTAGATCCGGTTATCATCAGCTTTGGGTTCGGGAATGTGATATCTTGAAGACAGCCTTCAGGACTCGGTATGGTCACTATGAGTTTATTGTTATGTCTTTTGGTCTAATGAATGCTCTTGCAACTTTTATGGATTTGATGAATCGTGTGTTCAAGCAGTATTTGGATATGTTTGTGATTGTTTTCATTGATGATATCCTCATCTACTCTCGGAGTGAGGAGGAGCATGCAGATCACTTGAGGGTTGTGTTGCAAACTCTCAAGGATAGACACTTGTTTGCTAAGTTTAGCAAGTGCGAGTTTTGGATGCAGTCTGTTGCTTTTCTGGGTCATATTGTGACTAAAGATGGTATTCGGGTTGATTCTCAAAAGATTGAGGCGGTAAAGAACTGGCCTAGACCCACTTCTCCGTCTGATATTAGAAGCTTCTTGGGTTTGGCTGGTTACTATAGGATATTTGTGGAGGGGTTTTCCTCCCTTGCTTCCCCTTTGACCTGATTGGTTCAGAAAAAGGTTAGGTTTCAGTGGTCCGACTCTTGTGAGAAAAGTTTTCAGGAATTGAAGACAAGATTGACTACAACTCCAGTATTGGCTCTACCCGAGGGCCTTGATAATTTTGTTGTGTATTGTGATACCTCCAGAATTGGTTTGGGTTTCGTTTTGATGAAACGGGGCAAGGTGATTGCTTATGCCTCGAGACAACTTAAGGTACATGAGAAGAACTACCCTACTTATGATCTTGAGCTAGCAGTCGTGGTTTTTGCTTTGATAATTTAGAGGCACTACTTGTATGGTGTGCATGTGGATGTTTTCACCGATCATAAGAGTCTTCAATATGTTTTCACTCAAAAGGAATTGAATTTGCAACAAAGGAGATGGCTTGAGCTCCTTAAGGATTATGATATGAGTGTGCTCTACCATCCGGGTAAGGTCAATATTGTGGCGGATGCTTTGAGTAGGTTGTCCATGGGAAGTGTAGATTCTATTGAAGATGGAAAGAAGGAATTGGTTAAAGAAGTTCATAGGCTTGCTCGGTTGGGAGTTCGCCTTATGGACTCGACCGAAGGTGGTGTGATTGTGACTAATGGTGCCGAATCATCCTTGGTGGCTGAGGTAAAAGCCAAGCAAGACCAAAATCCCGTTCTACTTCAGCTTAAGGGTGCAGTTCGTCAGCAAAAGGCCGAGAGTTTCTCCCAAGGGGGAGATGGTGTGCTTCGTTATCAGGGTCGCTTATGTGTGCCATATGTTGATGGGTTGAGACAACAGATTTTGTTCAAGGCTCACAGTTCTAGATACTCCATTCATCCGGGTGCCACTAATATGTACTGTTATCTACGGGAAGTCTTTTGGTGGAATGGTATAAAGAAGGACATAGCCGGGTTTATGGCTAAGTATCCCAACTGTCAACAGGTAAAGGTGGAATATCAAAGACCAGGTGGTATGCTTCAGGATATTGACCTTCCCACTTGGAAATAGGAAGAAATCAATATGGACTTTATTATGGGTTTGCCTCGTACTCGAAGGCAACATGATTCTATTTGGGTGATCGTTGACCGGATGACCAAGTCATCCCATTTCTTAGTTGTTAAGACTACAGATACATCGGATGATTATGCTGGACTCTACATTCGGGAGATAGTCTGATTGCATGGTGTTCCTTTGTCTATCATTTCTGATAGGGGTCCTCAGTTTACATCTCAGTTTTAGAGATCGTTTTAGAAGGGTCTTGGTACTAAGGTAAAGCTTAGCACAACTTTTCACCCTCAGATGGATAGCCAGGCCGAGTGTACTCTTCAGACTTTGGAGGATATGTTGAGGGCTTGTGTTATTGACTTCAAAGGATATTAGGATGATCACTTACCTCTTATCGAGTTTGCCTACAACAACAGTTTCCACTCTAGTATCCAGATGGCTCCATATGAGGCACTTTATGGTCGGAGGTGTAGATCTCCTATTGGTTGGTTCGAGGTTGGTGAGGCAGCCTTGATCGGTCCAGATTCTATGCATGAGATGATGGAGAAAGTTTAGCTTATTCGAGAAAGGTTGAAGACCGCTCAGAGTCGACATAAATCTTATGCGGATGTGAGGAGAAGGGAGTTAGAATTTGAAGTTGATGATTGGGTTTTCCTTAAGATGTCACCCATGAAGGGTGTGATGAGGTTTGGCAAGAAAGGAAAACTTAGTCCTCGTTTTGTAGGTCCTTACCGGATTTCAAGGAGAGTTGGTAGTGTTGCTTATGTTCACCCAATTTTCCATGTTTCCTTGTTGAAAAAGTGTGTTGGTGATCCGAGCTTGATTGTGCCTTCAGAAGATGTGGGTGTGAAAGATAGTCTCACTTATGAGGAGGTTCCCATGGAGATCCTTGATCATCAGATTCGGAGGTTGCGAAACAAAGAAGTCACTTCGGTAAAAGTCCTTTGGAGGAATCAGCTTGTTTAGGGTGTTACTTAGGAAGCAGAGGAGGCCATGAAGGCCAAATATCCTCATCTCTTTCCTTCCGATCCTGTTCCAGCTTGAGGTACTAGTTTCCTCCTTAGTATGTCCCTCCGATTCTACTCAATAAGTTCCTCTCATGATTTTAGCACGCATCCATGTTTTACGAAGTTAGTTCATCATATTTTCAAGTTGAAAAGATCAGGTTTTATGATTACCCCTTGATTTCTATGTTTTGATGTTTTGTTGGGCTGTTTTCCCCTCAGTTTCCCTTGTCTAGCCTTTATTCGTGGACGAATGATCCCAAGGGGGGGATATTGTTACACCCTGTACACGTATCCAGCTATCCAAGATAAAAACTTTAGAAATTTTCAAAGTTCCAGGGACTACAGGTCCAAACCACGGATCGTGGTTTGAACCACGACTCATGGTTTGAACCACGACTCGTGGAATGGATTCGTGGGATTGCCTTACGTTGATTTAGCCTCTGGTCTGAGAACCATGAGTGGGTTCTATGGAACGTATTTCATTCTATGAGTCATAGTTCCACTCGTGGAACTAGACCTGAGAACTGTTAAAGTGTTCCCAGAAACCATGAGTCCAAACAACGACTCATCGTTCAAACGACGGGTCCGTCCTGTTGACTCCTGGAATGTCTTCAGAGGATTTACATTTTCCCAAGTCCCCTTCAGGAACTACGAGTCAAGTCTATGACTCGTCATTGGAATGACGAACCGTAGTCTTGAGTCATGGTTTGACCAAGTCAGCCCAGCTCCCTGTGAACGATGACTCCATTTGATGACACGTCATCACTTCTACGGGTTCATCCTGTTGACCCGTAGAAGTGAAGCTGCAACTTGAAATTCCCAGCTGAGTTCTATGACTCCAGTCGATGAACCGTCATCCAAACCACGACTCATAGACTGAGTCGTGGTCATTGAAAGTTGACCAGTTTCCAGCTTTTTCCCAATTAATTCCTAGGGGTATTTTGGTCATTTCCCACCCTATTATGTATTAAATGAAGTCATTTTGACTACTTTTAGAAGGGTTTTCACCCATATTACCCTAAGTCCCTCTTAAGTTCATCATTCTTCACTCAAAGAGTAAAATTGCTCTCAAGCTCAAGACTCCAAAGCTCCAAGTCAAGTCTCCTAATTCTTTTCCAATCAAGTGGGTAATCTTCCACCAAGGTATGTGGGTTTTTAACAATGGGTTCCTTTCACCCTTGTGCCCAAATTCCCAACTCTTATCTTGAAGTATGAAGTTATGAAATTATGGTTTTGATCTAATATTGGGGAAAGTTTATGAAATCAGTTTCTATATTTAAATTCATGATTTCCTCTTGATTACTCATGATTTGATTATGATTCTCTCATTGGTTTTTAAAAGCCCAAGCATGAATGTTGATTTCTAGCATGAAACTATGAATTTACATGTTCTCAAGAGAAAGTTGGCATGATTAGATATCATGGCCTCTATGTATGTATTAAATTGCATGACTAATTCCTTAAGTATGAATTCAGCAAGAAAAGTATATTTTGAATTATGGTCTTGCAAAGCTTTAAGATTCATCACTTGTGAATTAAATGACATCAGATATGTCCTTATGGTTTTCCAACATTTTTTGGACATCAGATATGTCCCTATGTTTTATGAAAGATTTGGACATCAGATATGTCCCTATGTTTTAAGAAAGGTTTGGCATCTAGATATGTCCACCTAAGCTAAGTGAATTGCATGGTATCAGATATACCCTTATGCTTTTCTAACAGATTTGGCATCAGATGTGCCCAGTATGATATGAGCTATATGTATATTTTGGGAATAGTATTAGCACCGAGTTGGACAGGGTGAGAGTACCCAAAAGGTCCTAAAACTACGTGCCCCCGTAGGTCTTAAGTCCCCTCTGTTGGGCATCAATTTTAGTGATCACGCTAAAGTAATGCCTTTATACCCTGGCAAGGTATATTGGGTCCTTTCGATAGGGAGGATGCATCAGATTCCATGTAGCTCATATGGTCTATGTTGGTTAGAGAACCTCCCACAGAAAACAGTTTATGCTTTTAAAACTTGCATTTGACTCTTATTCAGATTTCAGACTTATTACTTATGATTATGTTTCAGCTTATGGAAAGTATTAGAGTCTTTGCTTTAGTTTATATTTAAAAGCATGATTTCAGTTATTTAAGTATATTTAGCATGTTTTCTTCATGATCATGTAGTGCTCACATACTTAGTACATTCCATAGTACTAACGCATATTGCGCTGCATCCTTTGATGATGCAGATTCAGGTACCCCTTCTCAGCTTCGTGGCTAGAGTCTCAGGCCACTTCCTTAGTCAGGTGTGGTGAGTCCTCATGGTTCAAAGACTTGTTATGCTTTTTCTTATGTTAGCTTTACTTTTATACTCCGAGTTAGCTAGGGTCTTGTCCTAACAACTCTTTATGTTATGACTAAAGGCTTTCAGACATAGTTTGTATTCGAGTTCCCTTTTTGGATATTGTATGTTATGTGGCTCTTAGACCCTTATTGATGTCCCCTTATTGGATTTCCGGATTATGCTTCCGCTTATCTTTTGTTATGCTTGAGAATGATATGGCCAAGGGTTAGCTTGGGATACTTGTGGTCTCGAGTCCCGTGTTATGTCTCGGGGGTAACCTCGGGGCATGACAACTGGTCTGCAATTGAGCATTCCTGTTTTTTCCAGTAAGTCAAGAATATATTTTCTTTGGGAAAGAAAAATTCCTTCGCTAGATCGTGCCACCTCTATCCCAAGAAAATACTTAAGCCCTCCAAGGTTCTTCATTTCAAACTCTATAGCTAAAAATCTTTGCAACTTCATAATTTCTTCTTTCTCATTCCCTGTGATTCTCATATCATCAACATAGATAATTAAGGTTATCACCATACCTCATCGATGATTCAAGAATAAGGTATGATCAACATTGCTTTGCTTATAACCTCGTCTGTTCATGTCCAAGCTAAAGCATCCAAACCACGCTCTTGGTGACTGCTTCAATCCGTATAATGCTTTGTTTAACTTGCATATAGTCCCTGCTTGTGAAGGAACAAAGCCTTGTGGAATTTCCATATATACTTTCTCTTCAAGATAGCCATGTAAGAAACCATTTTTCACATCATATTGATGTAATGACCAATTCAAATTAGCAGCAAGCGATAATAGTACTCTCACTGTATTTAATTTTTCTACAGGAGAAAAAATCTCTATATAATCTATTCGATAAGATTGAGTGTATCCTTTTGCCACAAGTCTCGCTTTGTAATGTTCAATCGATCCATCAACACTGTATTTGATAGTGAACATCCACCTGCATCCTACCACTTTCTTTCCTTTAGGTAGCTATACTAGCCTCCATGTATTCATATTCTCCGGTGCTTTTATTTCTTCCTTTATTGCTTGAGTCTACTTAAGGCCTCCTGTACAGTACTTGGAACATTTTGTAGAGGATATCTTATATGTGAATGCTTTGAGCAATTTTTACAAATTCTCTGTGCTAACATAGTCAGCTATTGGGTATTTTGCTTTCTTTTCTTCAAGATATGGAGAGTATCGATTCGGTGGCTGCCCTCGATTATGCCTGGCAGGAAGTTTATATATGGTAGGACTATCTAGTCCATTATTAGGAGCAGAAATAAGAGATTGTACCTTAGGACTGCACTCATGAGATTGGTCTTCGTGTAGTACTAAGCTTTGAGTGGCAATTTGTTCTGTCAGTTGCTCATGTGTATATTCTGGCCCCTCCTGCACATCTTCTCGTATACATACACCATGATTGTTAGATACTTCTATCAAGTTGACTATGCATTCAAAGCAGGATTAATATCACCATGCTTTTGAGTTTCTTCCATCAAGGGTTTTTCATTTAAAGCTGGATTATTTGAGAAAAGTGGCCAATTCTCCCAATTATTTGCACTCTGCTCTTCACTATGTTTTTCCACCTAAAGAGAAGAGTCCATACAACTCTCAGAAAAAAATAGTTCTGATTCTAAAAAAGTAACATCCAGTGTAACATACAACTTTATACTTGTGGGGTCATAGCAGCGGTAGCCTTTCTTATGATTGGCTGTAACACCCCAGAATTTAGACCAATATTCAAAACCTAGGAACTCTGAAAAACTCAGTAAGTGTCTGCAACTGTCAGGCCCCACGAGCTGACCCACTCCGATGGGCCATGGGACTCACTGTGGGAAACCACCGGTGCCCAACCTCAGCCTCCTCTATCCTGACAGGCAGTCACCACAGCCATCACAGATGCGATGAGCCGTGGGATCCCATCGGGGGGACCATCCAGAGTACCAGCTCCAACTTAGCCTCTCCGACGCTCGAGTTTGATGAGCCATCAAAGGCCCGATGCTCGTCGGGTAGCCCGTCTGGCAAAGGAAAATTCTGCAATTTTGCTTTTAAGTTGGGGGCATTCCAGTCTTTTCCCTATCTTTTTAACTATGACCCTAAGTCATTTTAAGGGTTATTAAAGGGACTTTTACTCTTTTTCCCTCAGTATTCCTAAACTAATCGACACTTAGGAGAATCAAAGAGAAACAAAAGCATTTTCCTCTCAAGAATAAGCAGGAGGTTTTCTTCAAGCTCAGCCCCAAAAATCCAAAGGTTCCTCCGTATAATCATATTCTAGGTATGTGGGATTTCATTAGTGGGTTCCTTCCACCCATTGAGACCCTAAACTCAGTCTGGTTCTCTAGTTTTCAAGTAGTTCTTCAGACCTAGGGTTTCTAAATTCTATGCAATTAGTGTATTCCACTATCCATGATGATATATAGGATTCCTCAGATGTTCTTAGAAACCTAGGATAGTTATCCATTAAGATTTCTTATAGCCCTATCATGTGAAATTTCAGTACCTTCAGTTCATGCATGTTAGACAGATATTATAGTCAGTTATGCTTCAAAATTAGAATGCTATCAGTTTTCAGTATTATTATATTGTATTCTCAAATGATTATCAGTATTTAAGCTATCCAGTATTTCAGTTGCATTCATTACTTTACATTCAATTGGGAGTGGACTTAGTACCAAGCAGATGAAGGGATAAAGGCTCTGCTGTCAACATAGGCTGAGACCTTTAGTAGAAGTCCCTAAGTCTCAGAACTACGGTGCCACCATAAGTATCAAAGGGGTCAACTGTCAGATTAGACTGGTCACCCTTGTCCTTTGTGGACATCAGTTTAGTGGATCCACATCAAATTTGTTTGTACCCTTGGCAAGGTATGAACACTCTTCTATCTAAGGTTATGGGTTGGCCCCACAGTTAGCGCAGCTTAGGGTATGTTGGTTAATAGTAGCTCCCACAGTCAGACTCATATTGCATTGATCGTGTACATAGTATCTGTTTTAGTTATTCAGTTCAGTTCAACATGATATAGTATCCATGTTTGTTACTTGGTCATTGCACTTAGTTTATCCTTTAGTTCATGCTTCAGTATATGTTTCCATGTCCAGTCTTTATAATCTACAACTTTTCATATATGCTACATGCTTAGTACATTTGAAGTACTGATGGATACTTTTGTACTACATCTTATCATGAAGTAGGTTCAGGCGCTCAACATCCAGACCGCGCTTAGTACGACTTTCCAGTCCTCACTTAGTAACTCAGTGGTAAGTTCTCATAGTTCGAGGATGATAGTTATGCTTATTCATTCCAGTTTATATTTCAGTTTTTAGACTTTTAGAGTTAGCTGGGGGCTTGTCCCAGCAACTCACTTCAGATAGAGACTTTCAGACATAGAACTAGAATCAGCTTATGGATTGTCAGTTTTACTTTCAGACTTATGGTATTCTCATATACTTTATAGATCTACATATTCTTGGATTGTTTGTTCCAACCTATATACCTAAATCAGTTTAATTTTCTACACATGTTATATTTTATCAGAAGTTGTCTAGATATGCCAGACCATGGGTTAGCTTGGGATCACTTATGACACTAAGCACCATGTCGCATCTAGGGGGTAGCCTCGGGGCATGACAAACTTGGTATTAGAGCATCAGTTTCAAGTGTCCTAGGTTGTCTGAATGTCGCATCGAGTAGAGTATTCTTCATGGGTGTGAAGCGCGCCACTCTTATGGGGGAGAAACTATGAGATGTTATTAGGAAAAATTTCCTTTCTTTCTTTTCTATCTCGTGGCTTAGAGTATGAACTCTATCTAATCTCCTTCTAACTCGTGTTCTATGCATTACAGAAAATGCCTCCCAAAAGAGCTAACGGAAGAAGGAACGGGAATCAGCAGGCACCAGCAGCTCTAGCAGGCCCTCTGAATGAGCAAGTCACTCATGCCAAATTCAAGGCTGCATTTCAGGTACTTGCTCAGGCCATGACAGCTTGATAATGCTCAAACATACTCTTCTATTAGGAGGTATCAATGATCGTCAGAGCAACATACATTTATAGTTACCAACAGATGTCGGGGTCGATCCCACAGAGAATTTAGAGTTTAACCTTGGTGATTATAAAACAAAGTTCACAACAAGAGTGAATAATATAAAAAAGGGGGGAATTGAGAATCTGTCAAAATTTTGCAATTTAATAAAATAAAGCAATAAAGTAAAATGAGGTGTAGACAATAGAGAGGACGACTAGGGATGTGTGTCAAATAGGACTCAAACATAGGATAGGGTGAATGCTTATTCATACAAATTTATACTAAATCAAATGGATAACCTTGGTTTTAAGTAAAGTTATTTATCTCTCGATCAACAACCATATATTCAATAGCCTTAAGTCAAGCACTATTGATTAATCAATAAGCAACCAAGCTATTGTTTAGGGAGGTTATACTATTTCTAGCTTTAGACCCTTTAATGGGTGATTCCATCAATTTGAGCTATTTCTAGCCTCAATCTAAATGGAATCCCAAGTTCCTACTACCAATTCACATTCAAAGCTATGAAATCCTCTTGAAAGAAAAACCATAACCAAGTAAGGAAAATGTAAAGACCGGGTTCATCGTTGCGGGTAAATATTTCATGCCAAGTTTATGGGTTTGGGAGTTGAAAATTCTGGGCTAGGCTAGTCTCGGCTAGTTTATGAGTGAGGTATGGTCTAGGGAAATCCAGGTAAGGATTAGGAAGGGAGTCTTGACTTTAACTAGTTTTTCATTTAGCTAAGACATAAAGGAGTCCGGGTGACTTTTCGGAATCGAATTTGTATAAGTAGAACTCCCGGTATTAAGGTTGATACGAAGTGGTTGTTCTGAGATGTCAAAAAAATAAGTGTGTTATAAAATGGACCAATTTTGGGGACTTTATGACGTTCTGTTTTGTGTTAACCGCCACGACTGTTAACACTCTGCCATAGAAACCTCCGCTGTAGCAGAGAAAATACCATTACAGCGGAAGTCAATGATGGTCAGCCTCTACCACAGCGGATGACTCCACTAAGGCGGTACCTCTATAGTGGAGCAGACCGCTATAGCGAGCTCAATGGGATTTAATGCAGAAAAATTCCCCAAAATATTCAGTTTCACAAACACGTTTGGGAGAAGGGCTAGGGCGATTTTAGGTGATTTTCCTCATTTTGCATTGTTTTTCTTCCGTAAGGTAAGGTTTATACTCCCCAAGCTCTGTACTACTTTCCCTACTCTAAAGAATTGCTAAGGGTAGACTTGGGGAAAGATTGGAAATGAGTTAGGGATGGTAGAATCCAGGGAAGGAGAGGGATTCTAGGTGTGGAAGTCCTTGGGTATGGTTAAAAGTACTGTATTATGATCATGTGACTTTAATTCTCTAATTATATCCATGAAAAATGGTGGAACTAGGAGAATTAATGGTGGAAAAGCCTGGGAAAAAGGTGGGATGATCATAGTTGGCCTGGGGTTTGGGATTTCGTGTAATCCGGGTAATGTATAGGCCATGTTTATTAGTTTAGTACTTGTATTTTGTTTTAGACCAAGAAGAAGCAAGAATTTTGGAGAATGGGAAAGCTCGGGTTGAGTAGAGCTTTGGATCATTTCGAGGTAGGTGATGGTTATTGATTCCTGTATACCTTGTATATTTGTGTACTCTTATCTAAGTAATTGCATAATGTTTGCATTGCTCAGGGAATGATTTAATAATGTCTAATGGTCCAGTTTAACAGTCTGGTGAATTGAACAGTGTATTTTGCTTGATTGGTTTACAAGTTGATTGTTCATTGTTTGTGATTATGGATTGGTTGACATTCGGTTGGCTCGGGTACCACACTTGGTATATGTATACTAACGGTTGGCTCGGGTACCATGCCTGGTATGGTATATACTAATGGTTGGCTCGGGTACTATGCCTGGTATGAGAAATACTAACTGGTTAGCTCGAGTACCACGCCTGGTATGGGTTTACTTTATTGTATTATGCATTAAATTATGGGTCCCCTTAGTGGACCGGGTTGTGTTATTGAAATGTCATAATTTTTTATGGTCCTTGAGAGGCCGGGTTATTGTTATATCTGATTTTGAGTTAGTCTTGGTGTAGACCGAGTTGCATGTTTAACACTTAGGTGTTGTTTAGAGGGGATCCCAGGGTGGGTCCAGGCTATATAAAGAGGGTTGCTTAATTGTTATACTTGATTGTTGATATGGTGATAAAAGTGGATTACATGTGCGAATAAGCTAGGTAGAGACTTGTAGTCTAGGGATGCCTGTTAACTTGTTACATGTGTTCCTGTACTCTTACTTGATTTGTTGTACTGCTCATACACATTTTATTTAGAACTGGCTGATGATCCTACCAGTACACGGTGGTTGTGTAGTGATATTGCACTTGTTTTCTTTTGTGAGCATATGTGATCTTCCAGCGGTTGACACGCGACATCACTTGTAGTTTCAGCTCTTTCAGGCGTCAAGGGTGAGCTACTTTGCTCGAGCTGCCTTGATTTCTATCTTTTTTGAAGTTGTAGCCCACTTGTTTTGGGCTTAGACTATTTCCTTTGTTGGGGTTGCATCCCTGTACTATAGTTTTGGTACGTTGACTTTTAGATTCTATGGGGGATTTTCTACAGGGTTATTATAATATAGTCATTTTATTGATATTGATTGCTAGTTTACTTTTTGCACATTGGTTTTGAGTTGTTAGAATGATTATGTTCGGGGAAGTAATGGTTTGCTCACTCGGGGGTTGGGTGATTGCCACTCACAACAGTCTGGGTAATGACAAAGATGGTATCAGAGCCCTATTTTCGTTGATCTCGTCGTACCAAAATAGTTCTAGTAGAGTCTTGTGGAATGGTATGGAGACGTCTGTACTTGTCCTCGAGAGGCTATAGGACTTTAGGAAAAACTCTCTTCTATCTTCCTTCATTCTATAACTTGATTCCAATTGGTATCTGGTGATACAAATTGGTATTTGACACATTCACTCTTCTGTCCATAGATGATTAATACTAAGAGAAATGGAGCTAGAGCAGCGGTCCCAGCAGCGGGCTCGACTGTCCGTGGTAGAGGCAGGGGAAGGGGCAGAGAATGAGGTAGAGCCACACCCGCCAGGGGTGGGGCTCAAGATGTTGTAGGAGTACGAGAAGAAACCCCTCCCCCACCTCAGGAATAGGTAGTCGAAGAAGTGGAGGCTGTTGTTGAGGATGGTGAGGCACAGGAGGAGGAAGCACCGGCTGGAGGTGTAGGCCTTCTCCCTTTGATGCCCGAGGCATTTCAGTAGGCTTGGAACTTCTTGAGTGGTTTGGTTGGTGCCGGAGCCACCCCCGTGGTTGTTGCAAATCGGGCTCTGGGCACTCAGTCAGTGGTCACTATAGCTCCTAGGATGGATGCAGCTTCAGGCACCGGTAATTTCTTCAGGCCAATGCTTGGTCCGATAATAATAGGAAATGAACATGAGATGCTGACCAAATTTCTCAAGCTAAAACCTCCTACGTTTTAGGGTAGTGATAGGGAAGATGCTTATGAGTTCATCTTGGATTTCTATGAAAGGTTCCATAAGTTGGGTATCGTACAACAACATGGGGTTGAGTTCATCACATTGCAGCTATAGGGTGACGCTAAGCAATGGTGGAAGTCTCAGATAGAGTGCAGACCATCGACATTGCCTGCCTTGACTTGGGAGGAGTTTCATGCTCTCTTCTTAGAGAAATATGTACCTCGTACTTTGAGAGACAGGAAGAAGGATGAGTTCTTGCATCTAGAACATGGAAGCATGTCAGTCTCTGCTTATGAGGCTAAGTTCCATTCTTTGTCTCATTACGCTACTCAGTTGTTGGGTTTAGAAGAGGAGAGGACCCGATTATTTGTGAAGGGACTGAACACTAAACTACAGGTACTGTCCATGCACATGACTTCTTCAGGTAAGGGTTTTAATTCAGTGATGGATTATGTTAAGAAATTAGAAGGGGTTAAGCAAGCGGGGTAGGCTAAGGCATTAGCTAAGAAGCCCTGGAATGAGGGAAATTATGGTGGTTCATACTCCAAGGCCAAAATTAGCAGGTATACTCAGCCCATCATATTCAGTCAGCTCTGCCAGCTGCTACATGTGGTTGTCTGGGAGCTAATCAGCAGTTTTCAGCTCCTAGAGGCCAGGGAGCCTTTTACACATTTGCCAGCAGGCCTACACTTGATCGTGGTTGCTTCCATTGTGGTGATCTAGGCCACTTTAAGAGGGAATTCCCTCACAGGCAGAGTGGTAATCAGGTTCAACAGCAGTCTAAAGTTGTGGTCCCGACAGGTAGAGGTGGTCATGCTAGAGGAAGTCCGCAGGGCGGGCGAGGTAACTTTCAGGAAGGCTGGGGAGACAGGGGGAACGACGGTGCAGGTAGGGGCGGGGCGCAACTAGCAAGGGAAGTAGCTCGGATTGATGACCGGGCTCAGTGTTATGCATTCCCAGGGAGGTCAGAGGTTGAGGCATCAGACGCGGTGATCACATGTACAATTCTAGTCTGTGATAGGATGGCCTCTGTGCTTTTTGACCCAGGTTCTACTTATTCTTATGTGTCTATGAAGTTTTCTTTGGGTCTGGACTTAATATGTGATAACCTTGATTCCCTTATCCATCTTTTCTATCCTAGTGGGAGAGTCTGCGATTGTGACTCACGTGTATCGTGATTGCTCTGTTGTGTTTGTGGGGTTGCATACTTGGGTGGATTTGGTAATTCTGGACATGGTTGACTTCGATGTCATTTTGGGCATGACTTGGCTATCCCCTTATCATGTTGTGTTAAATTGTAACACCAAGACTGTGGCTCTAGAGATTCCGGGTAAGGATAGGCTAGAGTGGGAAGGTGTTTACAAGCCTAAGCCGGTCAAGATTATATCGTTTGTTCGAGCTAGGAAGCTAGTGGGAAGAGGGTGTTTAGGCAGGGAACCGGACCCTTATGCCTTAAAATGTCCTGCCTTGCTCGGTAGGAAGCATAAAATTCCCTCACCAAATCCGGGACATATGGCCCAGGAGTTTTGGGAAAATGGTCCAAGGCTCTTTCACGGAATTGCTTGGGTATATTTGGGAGGTCATCTTCAAATGCTTCCATATTCATTCCTTTCTCTTCCAAAATAAACCTCTTCTGTCTAAAACTCACAGAGTATTCCTCCATCCCATCAAGGCTAAATCATATTTCAGATTCAGTCGCACCCTCATCTTGTATAGGCATGCCCACGTTTGTGGATGTTGAAGCTTGATTTGAACTACGCCTCTTGTGGTGCTGCCTAGTGAAAGACATGTTCCTGCAAATGGTCATTTGTGGAAGGTACAAATATCCATCTACCACAATAGACTATAAAAGAAGTTAAGAACTAAAAAGATCAGAATTCAAAGAAGCAGAAACATGAATGAGGTATTTGGCAGCTCATGCGGACCATGTGCAAAACACATAAGCCATAGTGCGTGTCGCACATGACGTCGCATGAGTTACCAGAACTTTCAACTAATTTTTCACTGAGGTGCGAAGGCAGATGCATTTCACATGAACCAAGGTGCGCATCGCACTTTGTTTCGCACCTCAAAACAGTGAGCTGGAACTAATTTTTCAACAGATGTGGTGCCATGTGCATTCCGCACATCGAGATCCATGCACCACATGTGAAACACAACAGAGCATAATTGGAATTTTGGTTCCTTATGTTCTTGTGAATTACACATGTGATTCGTGGAGCAAGATTTGCATGGCGCACATGGCACCAAGCAGTAATCCAACAATCACAACAACGGGCAAGGGGTATCATGACCATATAATTGTCCGGGTCCTCAGACTTCCCTGAACTTCTGTTGACAAAACCAACAAGAAAAAGAAAACTCAATGATTTCCCTTAAAAAAGGATGTTACCCCGTCTATCATTGGGAATATTAAGCCCTCAATTACATAATTGGGCACACAATCAACAACCACAATTAACACCTCCCCGCAGAAGATCATACACACAAAACATATTGAACAAAAAATCATGGGTGCACCATTGGCAATAATTTTCAGCCCAAACAACAAATTTCGACCAAACCTCATGAAAAACTACGATTTACCCTTAAAAAAGATGTCACCCATTCTATCATTGGGCCAAATCATGCATTATTCACAAGTGGGTTACTCAGACTTCACCCCCAAACATAGATTTCAAGGCTAAAATCAATACCAATCAACATGCCTGATAACGGGAATACAACAAACAAGAAGAAACGAAGGAAAAGATATGAGAATTAATAACTAGGAATTGAAATTATGGGCAACAAGGGGCTAAAACCCTCACCTCCCAATTGATTCCAACAACTAGATACTAATTCAACTCAACTAATCAAGGACACCTAAATGAAATCCACAAGTGGGAGACCTTCGATTAATTAAGTAAAGAAGTTAAATAAACAATCAAGAGAGTCACCCTAATCACTCACTAATTCCTTAAGGGAATTACACTAAGCCTTACACTAGCAACTACAAGTTTAGAGTATCAATCTTCAATATGCAAAAACTAGTCTTCCAAAATGAAGAAAAGCTACTACTTATACTAGGGAATAAGAAGACACTAGCTATTACAGTTTTGCCCTTAATGAAGTAAGGGCCTTGTTTGGTTGCCTTCTTTTGGGAATTCTTGAATTCCTCCTTCCACCTCACTTTAATGGACCACCCACACATTGTATGCTTTCCTTTGCATGAACATCGTACGTGTCATCTATACCATCCATGCTCGTGTCAACCATGCTATCCATGCTAGTATCATTCTCCCCTTCTTGAAAATGATTCGTCCTCGAATCCAAACCTTAAAGACACATGAGAAGGACAACAACCAAAACATCCTCAAAGCATGAGGGTTAGTACAAGGGTTAGCAACAATATCACCATGCCAAGGAGGCACAAATTTGAGATATAACCAAATATCCTTTTCTTCCAATAAAAGCAACTCATCATACAAGGTGCAAAGGTTTTGGTTATGATAAACATCAAGAGACAAGGAAACACAAAGGTCTTTGTGGCATCAAGTATCATATCTAACTTTGGAGCCATAAGACACAATTGTTTCATTATCTCACAAGTAGGCCACACCAAAAGTGGTGCAATCACCCATAAGGGTTCATTCGGGTCAAAAAAGTAAAAGACCCACATATCTTTACCTCCATACAAAATAAATCTCACACCACTACGGGTATCATCATAAGCAAAAAGGTAGTAGAGAAAGGTGTTAAGCTCACTATTCTCATCTAGGGCATGCCAAAAGATAAGGACACTGATAGATAAGAAGAGACATTTTAAGCACAAAACAATCCTCTCTATAAGACAACTTTCCAAAGGAAGAAAGTGCACCAACAAAGCCATGCTACTAGAATAGTCGAGGGATTTATTAGGAGTCAAATCACTCCATGCCAAATAATACTCCCAAGGAGTTGGGGTCCCTCCTATCATAGAACCAAACATGCTTCCAAAAGTTCCATTTGAAACTTCAACTTGTCCAATCCTATGAAGGTGACAAGGAGCTTTCAATATCCATGGACTCTCCCAAAAATAAATAAGCAACTTAGCATCCACTCGAGGGTTCTCAATTGCAAATACACACTTTAAGAAAAGAATGTTAACAAGATGGCATTCACAATTTGGAACATAAGAGGACGAGATTAAGCATTTCAAGTACACTTCATTATTATTCCTCAAACAAACTCCCACAAAGAATGGATAAACAAATGGAGTCATGCTTTTAAGAATCCATCCTAACACCTCAACTTGTCTAACCACATAAGTGTGACAAGGAGTAGAATACATAAATCGGGTATCACGAATGCACCATGGATTCTTTCTCAAACAATAACTATGGTTGGCATTCAAAACATGAAACACACATAACTTAAGCATATCCAAAACCAACCATGAATACATTGGAGCTATATCATCACTCTCATGGTAGGGTATGAGGTCATACAATTTCCAAAACCTACCTACCATAGGAAAAGTGTCATCATGACTCCAAGGATTGCTTGGAATAAGAGGGGAAGGGTACATACCCTGAAGACGGGCTTTTGAGTCTGCATTCTTGTGCACCACACTTGGTTTCCCAAAGCTTTCCCTCCAATGCATCATTTTGGACCCATAGACTTGGTCTTTGTGTTTCTTCTTAAGAGTTGACTTTCTAGGTAGCTCTATTATTAGGCCTTCAACCCTTTGTTCATGAGGGACCTTGTTCGGATCCTCCTTTAGAAATATTTGTCCATGAACCTGCAAAAGAGAAGGGATGGTACTAGGCAAAATGCTAGCACCATGGTTAGTAGGTAACAGGGGATTGGTATTGGCAAGTCCCAAAATTAAGTGCTCCTTGTGCACCTCTTTTAAGTCACTTCTTGGCTCATCAATCTCATACAACTTTCCTTCTTGAGCCAATTCTTTCTTCTCCTTTTCAAGTTCCTCTCTCTTAAGTACCTTCTGAAGCTCCCTCATTATCTTGTAATCCTCACTCACTTGATAGGGTGTTAAAGGTACAAGAATGTGCCTTTGTCCTCTAAATACAAATGAGTATTTATTGGACTCCACTTGATATCGAACATCCCTACCGACTAGCCAAGGTCTACCAAACAACATATGACAAGATTGAATGGGAAAAACATCACATAACACCTCATCTCGATACTTGCCAATGCTAAAATTCATGACCACTTGTTTGGTTACCTCTACTTCATAATTCTCAATGAGACATTGAAGTGTGTATGGCTTGGGATGTCTTTGTGTAGGAAGCTTCATTCTATCAACCATAGTGCAACTCACCACATTAGTACTACTCCTACCATCAATGACCAAGGAACATACCCAATCCATCATCTTGAACCTTGCATG
Organism: Jaltomata sinuosa; assembly: GCA_003996215.1. Classification (NCBI taxonomy): domain Eukaryota; kingdom Viridiplantae; phylum Streptophyta; class Magnoliopsida; order Solanales; family Solanaceae; genus Jaltomata; species Jaltomata sinuosa. The sequence goes on from QJPP01001373.1 coordinate 195,885, forward strand.
AAATAGTTTCACACTTTGATCAAGTTCCTCTTTAGAAAGATCCCCCATGATTCTCTTTAGATCACAAGAAGAGTTCAAATCCTTCTCCAATTTCTCATCAACAACATTTGAGGTTGCTTCATCATGCCTAACCTTAGGTTCATCACAACTATTCCCAACCTCATACTCTATCACATTTTTAGCACAAGGTTCATCACACAAGATAACATTTGACCTCTTTTGTGGACAATTTCTAGCAATATGTCCTTCACCTTGACACTTATAACATCGAATGATAGAAGGAGAAGAAGATTGAGGTATATCATGATTACCTCCATAGGCTTGGTCTTCCCCTTTTGTGTTGTAGTTAGCTTGAATAGCTTGACTACCATCTTTGAACATTGGAAGACTCGCCATGTTGTCACCCATCCCATGATTTGGAATACCTTGACCACCATATCGATCACTTCGATCTTCACACCTTCATCCTTCATTCCTATACCTATCCCCACTATCCCATTTTCCTTGACATCTCATGATGCCTTGGTTCATACCAAAGCCTTCGGGTCTTTCCCACCATTCATTCGGGCTAACCTCTTCACACATTTCATCATAAAAAGGGTTTTGATAATAGATATCTTGGTAGGGTACTTGTGGGTAGTGTTGTTGGGTTGGAACATAAGGTACATGCAAGGATGCATGTGATATATTTTGTGGAGGTGCTTGGCTTCTATCTTGGTTTTCCACAAAAGGACTCCTTTGTGGTGGATGATATGGTTGTGTATTTGGATGTAGGGTGACTTGCCTATCATAGCTTGGGTTCATTCGGAATGTAGTTTGAGGGTAGGTTTGGTTCCAATTTGGTTGGGGGTAGTATAGGTTGAATTCTTGACCCGAGGTCCTTCTTGTTTCTTTACTTTGACTTGTCATAAGGAACCTCCTTTCATTCATACTATCCATCCTTGTCATAAAGTTGTTTCAACCTCCCTTGACACATTGAAATTCGTCCCCATGTTGTTCACCAAGCTCCTTCCTCCATGGTTATAAGGAAAATGATTAGACATTGTACCTACAAAAACTCAACAAACAATATTAGTAGAAAAAAAGCCCCACATCACTCGTATGTAAACTCTCAACTCATCTTCTATGGCGTCGTCTCAAAATTGGTAGTGAACTAGCTTCACTCAATCAACTCAAGGTTACCTATCCTTTGTGGAGGAGTAGATTCTTGTGACTCTTGAAAGAAGGACGATTTGAAAGACTATAAACGGACTTGAATCAAGAAATTAATCAACGAAATAAAACAAGAAAAGAAGAAGGAAGAAGCACGAAAGAATTCGGACTCAAGAATTAAGTAACAAAAGTAGGAGAAACCACTTGTTCTTGCTTAATTTGGAGAATCAAAGAGATGATTTGATGTTTAAAAACTAGTTAACAAGTAATTAAAGATGTTAATTAGTTGTTAAATAGTTGAGAAATCTAAGAAAAATGAGTGTAGAAGAAGAAGTTTGAAGTTCCAACACTTATAAAATTTTTGGAGTCTTAAAAGTTCCAACACTTAGAAAAATTTTGGGGTTCCAAAATTTGAGACCCCTAAAAAAAACTAAGTATAGAACCTGCAGATTTTTGCTCTCTGAAATTGGGAAACACGCGCTGACGTGGCTGCTGACGTGGCAGGTCCACGTGGATTTTTTTTTTTTTTAAATTCCACTTGTGGATCCAACAAACATTTTTGACCACTTTGACTTGAAAAAAGTTGGATCAAATGTACCTTTTGGCTTCTTCTTCTTCAAGATGTTCTTGATGAATATCAAAAACACCTAGAATACCAAGAACACACACTAAACACCAACACCTTCAAATGAGCTCGGAATTGGCTCAAATTTTAGGATTAGCTTCCCCTTAATGTAAGGAACAAACCCCAATGGTTTTAAGCTCCAATTCCTCCTCAATCAATAGACCCACTTTCAAAGTTTGTAAAGCTTCAAAAGCTCAAAACCCTTTAATGGCAACTTCACTTCTACAACTCCAAATCGCACGAAATTTGAAATCTAGACTCAAAAAACACTAGGGAATGAAGATCTAGTGTCAAAAACAACAAATCAAAACAATTTTTTTTTTTTTTTTTTTTTGTGAACCTAAGACCTAAGAATTGATGGAACAACTCTTCAACATTGCTTGTCATCACAGCGCTATAGCTGTGTGATATCTCAAGGTTCCCACATCGACCACCTTCTTCTTTTTAAGCAAATCTTTCATGAATTTTGAATACCCTGACATTTGCATCAAGGCTTCAACTAAAGGAATGTTTATCGAAAGCTTGCTAAACATGTCAACAAACTTGCTGAATTTATGATCTTCCTTCTTCTTGTTAAGCCTTTAAGGGTACGGAGGAGGTCCCTTGGGTAGTGTGGTTGTCACACTTTGCACAAGAGGGGGATCCTCCTCAACGTCAATAGTAATTTGGGGAGAAAATTCAGCCTCCTCCATCTCTCCATCAACATCAACACTTATCGGGGCATTAGGTGCACCAAGCTTCACCCCAACCTCCGGTTCCACAACATCACTATCATGCACGATCGCTTTTACTTTATCACATGGCTCAATGATGTCTTAAACAATAGGTTTCTTTGGTACAACAACCAGCTCCACAACTTTCTCTCTCACTACTCCACTTGTTCTCCCACTCCTAGTGACAATCGCCATGACATAAGCATCATTCTTAGGATTAGCGGTGGTGTCACTAGGTAGTGTTCCTTTCAATATCAGATTCATTCAGGTGGAGAGGTGATTCATTCGGGCCTCCAGATGCTTGATTGAGGTTGAATGAGAACTCATTATTTGATGAAGTATTGAAACCTCACTTTTAAGCTCACTAACCCTAGTGTTTATCGAATCCACTTTCTTTAAAACCAAGGACAACATATCCTCTATCTTAGAATGACTGGGATTGCTTATGGTTGGTTGATACAAGGAATACGATTTGTTTGGAGGCACATACGAATTCAAACTTTGGTATTTGTATGTATCACCATCCTTGTCTCGATCTCTCCAATTGCCATCTTATTCCTTATTCTAACCTTATTTCTCATCCCTTAAGCAGTAATATCCAGGATGAGAACCCTCTGTTACATAACAAACTTTACCATCCACGATGGTTATTAGCTCGTCATCATTGTCTTTAATTTTTGGTGTACTCACAACATTCACGGTCTTAGCACCACCTGCCCCCATCATGTGCTTGGCAAGCAAGTCTATTTGTGTCATCATTTTAGCCATGGCCTCATCCCTATCTTCATTCTTCCTCCTCATCTCATTTGTTAGGATGGATGTGGTACTCCCGAGGTTGGAATATCTGCCTCCCTTATGTGCCAAGCTTGGTTGGCCTTGGTGATTCTCGCAAGAAGGGCCGAGGCAACAAGGAATTGGAGATCCATGAAGGTACAGCCACCAAGATTGTTGGCTACAGATTTATTCATTGAGTTTAAGGATCTAAAGAAGCTTTGCAACAAGATATAGTCTGGAAAACAATGGTTAGGACATAACACAAGATTCTTTTTAAATCTCAACCATGCCTCATGTAGAGGCTCTTTGGGGAGTTGGCAGAAGTTGGTAATCTCATCCCTTAGCTGCATCATACACGATGGAGGGAAGAATCTCATTATAAAGGCATCCACCAATTCATTCAAAGAGGTAATGGACCCATCTGGCAACTCTTCCAATAACGCTGTGGCTTCTCCCGTTAAAGAGAAGGAGAATAGGTATAGTTGAACGGATTCTTGGGAGATATTTTGGAATATGAACGGTTGGCATATCTCCACAAAATTGCGGATGTGTCAGTTGGCGTCTTCATGGGCTGCTCCTCTAAACATACCCTTTATTTGGATCAAGTGGATCATTGTGCTAATAACATGTAATACCACATTTCCCACCATGGAAGGTAAGAGGATTGCACCTACTCCTATTTGTATCACAGGTTCAGCATTTTCTGCGTCCATGTAGCCTTTGTTGACACTATCGTTGTCACCTATCTAACTCATGGGCTAGCCAGCTCAATCACAACACAAACAACAAATAAAGTAAAAAGAAACAAACACTCTAAAGGTGATTTCAAATCTACAATAAAAAAGGCTAAACACCTTAATTCCCTGGCAACGACGTCATTTTTGATAATGCTCAAATGTACTCTTCTATTAGGAGGTATCAATGATCGTCAGAGTAAAACACATTTATAGTTCCCAACGAATGTCTGGATTAATCCCAAAGAGAATTTAGAGTTTAGCTCAGGTGCTTATAAAACAGAGTTCACAACAAGAGTGAGTAATATAAAAAAAGAGGAGAATTGGGAATCTTTCAAAATTTTGCAATTCAACAAAATAAAGCAATAAAGTAAAATGAGGTATAGAAAATAGAGAGGATGACTAGGGATGTGTGTCAAATGGGATTCAAACATGGGATAGGGTGAACGCTTATTCATGCAAATTCATACTAAATGACATGGATAATCTTGGTTTTAAGTATGATTATTTATCTCTTGATCAACAACCATATATTCAACAGCCTTAAGTCAAGCACTATTGATTAATCGGTAAGCAACCAAGCTATTGTTTAGGGAGGTCGTACTATATCTAGCTTTAGACCCCTAAATGGGTGATTCCATCGATTTGAGCCATTTCTAGCCTCAATCTAAATGGAAGCCCAAGTTTCTAGTAGCAATTTCATATCCAAAGCTATGAAATCCTCTTTCAAGCAAAACCATAACCAAGTAAGGAAAATCAATGTTTGCAACCACCAATTTTAGAGTTAAAATATGGTGAAATCACTAGACCCATGTCAATAAAGCAATTATAAACAAGAATTAGCAACACCCACACCCATTTATCAATTACCCATCATCAACACACTCTAGATAACAGGTTTAGCTACGCATGCTTAAGGAAAGAGATATACCAAATGGGTAATTTAATTTCCCTTTCATTCAAGCTAAATTTCTCAATATCCAAGCTCAATTTGTACACAAAATGGTGGTTCTAAGAATTGGGAAGAAAGAATTTGATGAAACCCTCTTCTTGTTCTTAGATGGGAAAACTTGTTCACAAAGCTAAGAATATTGTTCAAAAGCTTCAAAGCTAGCTGAACTCTTTACAATTGTGCCTAAATTGGGTATATAAACATTCCCAAGATGTCACGTAATTTTGGACAAAAATTCTCTTCAGGCAGTATGCGGCATGACGTGTGGTTCACACATTGTGATGTGCACGTCGCACACCTTGCTTCAGTATTCCAGTGACTCAGCAAATTGGGCAGCTTCATGCAAAGGGGGTGTGGCTTGCACAAGGCATTATGCGTGTCACACAGCGATCACACCCCTTAACAGATCCTTCAACAATTTCTGAACTTTATGCGGTGGAAGGTGCATTCTGCACCAAGGCAAGTGTGTGTCGCACAAGCACCGCATCTCTCAGCAGAATCTTTGTCTTGTTTGCTCACTTCAAACTTCAATCCTCTTTGGATCTTTTTGGGTCCATTTTCTTGTTTTCTATCTTTGATCACAAGTACCTGCATAAACATCAATTAAGGCCATAAGAACCTCTAAATCTCATTAATACATAGCAATAATTCATAAGTAAAGGCTCAATAAGTTGGTAAATTATCAACTTATCACCGCTCAGGTTAACCAGCAAGTTGTGGCACCAGCTCCACCTCAGAATAACTTTGCCACATCTAGAATCCGAGACTTCACTCGGATGAATCCTCCATATTTTCTTGGTTCCAAGTCTGAGGAGGACTCGCAGGAATTTCTTGATGACATTCACAAAGTGACAGAGATTATGGGTGTCACTCCAGTAGAGAGTGCAGACTTAGCCACTTACCAGCTGAAAGGAGTGGCTTATACTTGGTATCAGCAGTGGAAGGAGTCTCATTGTGCTAATGTAGGCCAGTGGATTGGAACAACTTCAAGACTGCATTTCTGGATAGGTTTTTCCCACTTGAACTCAGGGAAGCGAAGGTCCAAGAGTTCATCAATTTGAATCAGAATGATATGAGTATGAAGGAGTACTCTCTCAAGTTCACCCAGTTGTCTAAGTATGATCCAGCGATGGTAGCTGACCCAAGATCCCGTATGAGTAAGTTTGTGTCTGGTGTGTCCGATGACGTGGTTAAGGAGTGCAAGATTGCTATGCTGGTAAAGGAGATGGACCTATGCCCAACAAATCAAAGAAAGGGGAGGGGACAACAAGAGAGATAGAATAGGAGACTTCAGCTACTCTCAGCAGAGGTCAAATGGTGGTTACCACTCTCAGTCCCGCTAGAAATCTTCAACTCCAACCCCATCGTCTGCTAGTGCCCCAGTACCTAAGTTCAGATAGGACCGACGGGATAGGGCACCAGGCTCTAAGTCCTAAGGTAGTGTCACTGGAGGGCACACTCATCCAGTTTGCAAGAAGTGTGGTAGGAACCATCAAGGTGCATGTATGGAAGGCAGTAGAAATTGCTTTGGGTGTGGTAAGCTAGGCCACATGATGAAGGATTATCTAGTAGCTTTTCAGAAGGGCAAGGATGCTTGCCCACAGAATTAGGCTAGTTCTACGATAACTCCAGCAGGTCGCCCAACTCAGCAGGGTTCCTCTTCTAGTGCAGGTGGTGGTCAGCGCCAAAGCAAATTTATGCTCTTTAGGCTCGGCAAGACCAGGAGGATTCTCCCGATATGGTCACGGGTACGTTATGAGTTTTTCATACTGATGTTTATGCATTGTTAGATCCTGGAGATACACTTTCCTTTATGATCCTTATATAGCAGTAGACTTTGATGTCAGTCCAGAAATCCTCCCAGGACCCTTCTCAGTATCTACTCCAGTTGGTGACTCAATTATAGCTAGATGGGTGTACAGAAATTACCCTGTCACAGTTTCCCAGAATGGCACCTTAGCTGATCTCGTAGAGTTAGAAATGATTGATTTTGATATTATTCTAGGCATGGATTGGTTACACTCCTGTTATGCCTCAGTTGATTATAGGACTATGATGGTTCGGTTTTAGTTCCCAAATGAGTCTGTCCTAGAATGGAAGGGAATACCACAATGCCTATAGGTCGATTCATCTCTTACCTTAAGGCCAGAGAAAAGATTTTCAAAGGATATATCTATCATCTTGTTCGGGTTAAGGATTCAAATTACGAGACCCCAACTCTTGAGTCACTCCCAATGGTTAATGAATTTTCAGAAGTATTTCCAAAAGATCTTCTCGGGGTTCCTCCTGAAAGAGAAATTGACTTTGGGATATATCTCCTTCCAGATACCCAGCCTATCTCAATTCCGCCTTACAGAATGGCTCCAGTGGAGCTTAAGGAATTAAAGGGATAGTTGAAGGACCTTTTAGATAAGGGGTTCATCAGACTCAATATCTCTCCATGGGGTGCTCCAGTACTTTTCGTGCATAAGAAAGACGATTCTCTCAGAATGTGCATCGACTACCGTCAGTTGAACAAAGTCACAATTAAAAATAAATATCCCATTCCCAAGATTGATGACTTGTTTGACCAGCTTCAAGGTGCTAATTGCTTCTCTAAGATAGACCTCAGATCCGACTATCATCAACTCAGAGTCAGAGATTGTGACGTTCCAAAGACAGCCTTCAAAACTTGGTATGGTTACTATGAATTCGTGGTTATGTCATTTGGACTAACAAATGCTCATGCAACTTTTATGGATTTGATGAACAGGGTGTTCAAGCAATATTTAGACTTGTTCATCATTGTCTTCATCGATGATATACTTATACATTATCGAAGCGAGGAAGAGCATGAAGTTCATCGGAGAGTGGTGCTGCAAACTCTCAAGGATCGCCAGTTATTCGCCAAGTTCAGTAAGTGTAAATTATGGTTGAAATCAGTTGCTTTCCTTGGTCATGTGGTGTCTAGTGAGGGAATCTAAGTCGATTCCCAAAAGATTGAGGCAGTGAAGAACTGGCCTAGGCCCACCTCTTTGACATACATAAGAAGTTTCTTGCGTTTGGCTGGTTATTACCGGAGGTTTGTTGAAGGATTTTCATCCATAACTGTCCCACTGACCAAGTTGACTCAGAAAAAGGTTAAGTTTCAGTGATCAGATGAGTGTGAGAGGAGTTTCCTAGACTTGAAGACCAGGTTGACTACAGCTCCTGTTTTAACTCTGCCAGAGGATTTAGATGATTTTATGGTGTATTGTGATGCGTCCAGAGTTGGCTTGGGTTGTGTCTTGATGCAGCGTGGTAAGGTCATATCTTATGCCTCGCGACAACTTAATATTCATGACAAGTATTGACACTCAATTTTGGCCTGATATTTTTCAAATTAATATTTTTTAACCTTTTATTTGTTAAGTTGCACAGAATATAATTTTCTAACATTTTTTCAATTTGATACAATTTGTTGATAATTATTCTCATTTTTTTGAAAATATTGAGATTTTTATCTATTTTTTATTATTTTAGTTAATTTTAATTATCGTTAATTTTTATCATAATTATTTTTTCATAAATAAATATCATTTAATTTTATTGGATCATCAATTGTTTAGTTTTAAACAGTCCATTAATACATAAAGGTAGAGAAAATATTTTTTACATATATAATTAAATAGCACATGATTTTAGATAAATCATGATTTTGAGCAAACGATTTTGGTAGCCCATTATTTTGTTTTGTCACCTAGATGGTTTAAGGTTATAAGACTTTCTATAAAGTGTCTTGTACACACTACATCTTTCTTGGTGGCGGAAATTTTCCAAAAATAGGCAAAAGTTCCAAAAGAAAAATATCTTTTCTTGGCCAAAACGGTCTAACGTCCTAGCGGACTCCGGCAAGCTCACACCGGAGTTTCGACCACCACCCACCTCAACCGAGCAACCCCCACTGTTTACCATCGGTGTTCTCAACTGGAACACCACCCCAAACCTTCACCACCGCCACACACTGCTGCTCACCACCATCTCCTCCGTTGAAGTTAACCACTCACCACCATCAGTTCCCCACTTTTCTTCTCCGGCGAAACCACAACGCAACAGCCACCCAAACTCACTCCCCTTCTCTGACCACCAGCAACGATGGCCAAACAACCCCCACCTCCTCTGTTTCGTCACTGTTCTTGAGAAACCAGAGTCGTTCTCCACCACAAAACCATCGCAATAGTCACCACCTCCATCCCTTTCTCTTAAGTTCCGCCATTAATGGCTGCTCCGACTATGCACTAAAACCCAGATCCCACTCACCATCTCAACCCCTCTTTTCTCCTTCGTCCTCTTTCTTCTCCGACGAGCCTAGCGCTAGTGAGGTCCATTGGAACCAACAACAACCACCAGATTCCGACGAGCTCCGGTGATGTCTAGATCTGGCCGAAAAATAGTTTTCTCTGGTGACAACTCTCTTTGCTTTTTATTTGTCTGTATATTTTATTCTTTTAGATAGATATATTTAGGTAGCTAAAGAAGATTTTCAGTAGATGTGTTTGTCACTGTTTTATTTTTGCCCGTTCTTATTACTCCCTTGTTTTGCTTGATTTTGCTATTGTTTTGTTTTACTTGTGTTTGTCATTATTTTGTTTTACCTTAGCTTTTAGTTAATGTTTCTTTGATAGTCGGGTCTATAGTGCTCCGATGATTATGCATTGTATCAATGTTATTAATACTCTAGTTATTTCTCGTTTCTTTTTAATTATTTTAAATAAATATTTAATTGGCCAATGATAAAATCTTTCTGTTGGATTTTCGAGGCTTTCCTATAATAAAAGACGGGTGTTATTTTGAGTTCGATTATTTTATATCGAATATCAATTTAATTGGCCGATGAAGAAATTTTCGTCGATTTCCAAGGCCTCCAATATATATAAGACGGATTTTATTCTTTTATTTATTATTTTATTGATTCATTTTAATTAATTATCATTCATTACTAATACTTTTACTAAGTGTGTTTACAAGTACTCGGAGTTACTTTCCGAAGAAGATACTCGAATTAAAATTCGAAGATATTGTAATATTCTTTATTGTATTTATTCATTTTTAGCTAACGATAGACAAATATTAGGCCGTTTAGTAAAAGCTTTTCCTTATATTCTTTGAGTTTTGGAAAGTCTTTTTCTCTAACTCGAAAGAACAAATTCAAAGATATTGTAATATTTTTATTTGTATTTATTCATTTTTAGCTAACGATAGGCAAATATTAGATAATTTCGTAAAAGTTTTTTCCTTATATTCTTCGAGTTTTGGAGAGTCATTTTCTCTAACTCTGAAGAATCGGGACATTTATTTTATCTCCTCCTCAATTGAAAAAATGATTTCAGCCGGAAACCACCGTTGTGAATTCTGAAGGATGCCTAACCCTTCCCTTCGGAATAACTTGAACCCTTACCTAGAATCTAACTGGTTTCGTAGACTAAAATTTGTTTAATTATTAATAAGGTTTCCTAATTTTTCCTAAAATTAAGTGGCGACTCTCTCTTTCTCTTTCTCTCTCTTGAGAGTTTCGATGTTATGTCCTGTCGGATACAACAGAATGGCGACTCCGCTGGGGATTAAAGGTTCTAACCATTATGAATTTATTTTTTCAAATTGAGGAGATTTTATTTTGTACATTATTTTACTCATTCTTTTTAATTCTTTATTTGTACCCTGTATATTTTATTAATTATTTATAAATTGTATATTTTTTACATTACTTTATTATTTATTCATTATTTATTTCATTATATGTACGCTATCATTGCATTCATGGCATACAGGCTCTGCCAAATGACAAACTTAGAATGCATTAGGAAAAGAGCAATTACGTGTGTCTTCGCGGTTGCTTCTCCACTTAAAACCAAAGTTCTCAAAACAATAAACAATTAGCTGGTTCGAGGTCGGGCCAACACTTGTTTATTATCTCAGCCCACAATTGTCCACTCGGGTACCCAGTCTTTTTTCAAAGCCTACTCTAGTCTACCTAGTGTAGAGCGAAGTCCAATCACTAAATAAGCATTAACCTAAATTGACTCGATACTCAAGCAGTGTTAGGCCCATTAGCAAGACCACCTTGTGTTCAAATTGGCCCACGACCTAAAAGGAAAATCATTTAATTATTTGTTTTAACTTGAAAGATGCGTATGTCGAGTTGTATGAACCATTGTCTCTCAAATTTGTATAAATATATTTTTTGGGGCAATGGAGCATTTCACAAATGACATACACTTTTTTCAATCGTTAGGCTCACCTTTGACTTAAAAGATCACATGTATGCTAGGTCGTGTTATGCATTGTCATGTGCTAAATGTTACCTAATTTATTTTGTCCATATTTATTTTATTTTCGTGTACATATTTTGCTATAAATATGATTATTTATTCTAAAAGTTGGAACTACGTTTGACCTGATTCCTGGCTCAGCGGGATACGTAGGCGCCTTACAGGCTTGGTCATATTCCCCGTAAGCTTTCCAATTATTTGCAATGGAAACTGGGCAGAATTTTTGAGAAGGCCTCAAAAATTCTACAAGAGATTACATTTGCTACAAGATTGAATACACAGAGTTGTTGAAGTCGAAATTGGACAGAATTTTTGAGGAAGGTCCTAAAAAATTCCACGAGAACAGTAAAGAGAGAAACGTATGATATTGAACTCCATGAAGCGTCAAACATATAAATCAGGAGAGCTTTTGATTGAGTTGTGACACTCTTCCATTTTATTATTTTTTCACGACTATCCTGTTTTCATTCATTTTTGTGCATATATGTAACATTCTTTCAAAGATGAATCATTTTATGATATATTTGCACGAACTACGCACACCTGATTCTCATCTTTTGGGATGAGATACGTAGGCAGCCCTCTTGGGTTCGGTATTCCTTTTTTTTAAAAAAAATCAAAAAAAAATAATATATTATTTTGAGAATCACATCTTTGATTTGGTCGGTGCCAAAACAGTTAGAAATGTGCAAAATAATTGATATAATTGAGATTGTTGACTTCGTAGTGAACCATAGATTCTTTTGGTACCTCTTAGTCGTATCTTTGTGACGCTTGAGAATATTCTCTTGCATACATTCAAGATAAGAATAAAACCAACCTCATTGTTTCATGTGCATTGTGTGGTAAGCTTTTAGATTAAATTCAATTGCATTGCATTGTTGATCTAGAACTTGACTTGAATGTTTGTTGAGGTAAAATTCTGAGTAATATTTGGTTTGAGAAATGATCGTAGGCCTTTTTTGATCCATTTGTGCCTTTCATTGCCTATCAAATGACATTAATCCTAAGCATGTCCCCCTTTAAGCCTAAAGCCTCTTCTTTGGACAACCACATCTTAACCAATACACTTTTTGAGTGCTTACATGCACTATTCCCCTCTTGGACTGACCTCCTTGAGCGCACTAAAGATGTGCAAATTACAGAAGGAGATTCAAGTTTGATGTTGCCAAAGACAAAAGATGCAAAGTCCCTGAAAGTCAAGGATACAAAATGACTTCAAAAGAAAAGAAAGGAGTCAAAAACTCTCCACAAGGTCAAGACAAGGAAAAATAATAAAGAAAAATACTCCAACAATAATGGAGAAGTTAAAGAAAAAAGAAAACGTTAGGAAAAGGAGAGAAGACTCTGACAAGCAAAGATTCAAGGAAAGTCAAAACAAAAGAAAGGGACAACGAAAAATTCAAGTGCCAAAAATGCAAAAGCACAAATCCAGTGCAACGTTCAAGGAGTGATTAAGTTACTTTCATCCCAAATGAATATCTTACCCATACCTAAGCCTACATTACAAGCCAATTTCAAGCCCTACATGATATCATTTCAAATTTTCTCACATTAGTGGAGATTTGCATGAAGGCCAAGCATATAGCATCACAATTGCATGCATTGAACATTTTTCTGAGTGTGAGTATTCTCTGAAAATATCCTCAAATCAAATACTTCGGCTATGTGCAAATAAGGACTTTCCTTATGGTGATGGCACTTGAAATATGAGGATAGGTATAATTTAAAACCTTTGTTTGAAGCAAGACGAATAAATCTTGTCGATACTTAGGTATGTTTGAGGTACTACTTGAAGCTATAAGAATTACCTCAAAGCCAATCTTTGTTAAATGAGAAGCAAATAAGCAAAATTTTCATGCAATGCTAATTGTTGATACCAACTGCAGTCAAGACTTGATTCTCTCTTCACATGCTTCATTGTTCAAAATAAAATTGGGGCGAGCACCCACCTTTCTAAATACCTACCAAGTGCATTTCCTTGTTAAAGTTGTTGTCAACTTGTCAAACTGACATGTTGAGCTGTTATCTTATCAAATTGACACATTTTTTTAAAATTAGGTTGTCATCCCATTCAAAATAACACATTTTTTAAAATTGGGTTGTCATCCCATTCAAAATGACACATTTTTTAAAATTGGGTTGTCATCCCATTCAAAATGACACATTTTTTAAAATTGGGTTGTCATCCCATTCAAAATGACACATTTTTTTTGGATTGTCATTCCATTCAAAATGACATATTTTTTAAAATTGAGTTGTCATCCCATCCAAAATGACATATTTTTTAAATTGGGTTGGCATCCCATTCAAAATGACACATTTTTTTTAAATTGGATTGTCATTCCATTCAAAATGACATATTTTTTAAAAAATTGGGTTGTCATCCCATCCAAAATGACACATTTGTTTAAATTGGGTTGTCATCTCATTCAAAATGACAAATTGGACTGTTATTCCATTCAAAATGACATATTTCTTTAAAAAATTGGATTGTCATCCCATCCAAAATGACACATTTGTTTAAAATGGATTGTCATCCCATTCAAAATGACACATTTTTTTTAAATTGGATTGTCATTCCATTCAAAATGACACATTTTTTTAAAAATTGGGTTGTCATCCCATCCAAAATGACACATTTATTTAAATTGGGTTTTCATCCCATTTAAAATGATACATTTTTTAAGTTGGATCGTCACTTCTATATTTGTGATGTGTTATGTTAGATCGTTACCTCTTTCATTGTGACATATTGCATTTGCTATTAATAAGTTTTGTGCAGATGATTATGAGACATGTTGGGTTATCACCTCGTTCAAAGTGACATATCAAATTCAAATTGGGTTGTCCACCTCTCAATCAGACATGTTAGGTTGTCACCTCATTCAAAGTGACATATCAAATTCAAGTTGGGTCGTCCTCCTTTCAATGAGACACGTTGAGTTGTCACCTCGTTCAAAGTGACATATCAAATTCAAATTGAGGTGTCTGCCTCTCAATGAGACACGTTGGGTTGTCACCTCATTCAAACTAACATATCAAATTCAAATTGGGTTGTCCGCCTCTCAATGAGACACATTGGGTTGTCACCTCGTTCAAAGTGACATATCAAATCAAGTTGGTTCATCCGCCTTTCAATGAGACATGTTGGGTTGTCACCTCGTTCAAAGTGACATATCAAATTCAAGTTGGTTCGTCCGCCTTTCAATGAGACATGTTGGGTTGTCACCTCATTCAAAGTGACATATCAAATTCAATTGGGTTGTCCGCCTCTCAATGAGACATGTTGGGTTATCACCACGTTCAAAGTGACATATCAAATTCAAGTTGGGTCGTCCGCCTTTCAATGAGACACGTTGGGTTGTCACCTCTTTCAAAGTGACATATCAAATTCAAGTTGGGTCCTCCGCCTTTCAATAAGACACGTTGGGTTGTCACCTCGTTCAAAGTGACATATCAAATTTAAATTGGGTTGTCCGCCTCTCAATGAGACACGTTGGGTTGTCACCTCATTCAAAGTGACATATCAAATCAAGTTAGTTTGTTCGCATTTCAATGAGACATGTTGGGTTGTCACCTCGTTCAAAGTGACATATCAAATTCAAATTGGGTTGTCCGCCTCTCAATGAGACATGTTGAGTTATTACCTCATTCAAAGTGACATATCAAATTCAAGTTGGGTCGTCCGCCTTTCAATGAGACACATTGGATTGTCACCTCATTCAAAGTGACATATCAAATTCAAATTGGATTGTTCGCCTATCAATGAGACACGTTGGGTTGTCACCTCATTCAAAGTGACATCAAATTAAGTTGGTTCGACCGCCTTTTAATGAGACATGTTGGGTTGTCACCTCGTTCAAAGTGACATATCAAATTCAAATTGGGTTGTCCGCCTCTCAATGAGACACGTTGGGTTGTCACCTCATTCAAAGTGACATATCAAATTCAAATTGGATCGTCCGCCTTTCAATGAGACATGTTGGGTTGTCACCTATTCAAAGTGACATATCAAATTTTAGATTTGATTGTCCACCTTTTAATGAGACAAAAATGGATTGTTCGTCGTTCAAAGAACAAGATTGGGTTGTTCGCCTTTAAAAGAGACAAGATTGGGTCGTCCACCTTTCAATGAGACAGGTACACAACTTTGTATTTTCAGCGTCTCACAATTTGATACTGGGTGATTTTGGAAAACAATGTCAAAGATACGTGATTATTTTTCATCCTAGAACATTTTTTCCTTGTTTATCATCTTTCTTTTAAAAATAATTCAACCTCTCCTGCACACGAAGAGTATTTTTAAAGCTCTATCAAAGTCTGGCATCATTCTGTGCATATGTCATTTTTTTTCTTTATCGAGCCAAAATTGGCTACACGTCAACGTCTTTGTTCAAAGATTCTTTCATTATCTCTGAACAAAGAGGGACAGTTGTTGACACCTAATTTTGGCCTGATATTTTTCAAATTAATATTTTTTAACCTTTTATTTGTTAAGTTGCACAGAATATAATTTTCTCATATTTTTTCAATGTTGATATAATTTGTTGATAATTATTCTCATTTTTTTGAAAATATTGAGATTTTTATCTATTTATTATTATTTTAGTTAATTTTAATTATCGTTAATTTTTGTCATAATTATTGTTTTGTAAATAAATATCGTTTAATTTTATTGAATCATCAATTGTTTAGTTTTTACACAGTTCATTAATACATAAAGGTGGAGAAAATAGTTTTTACACAGATAATTAAATAACACATAGTTTTAGATAAACTATGGTTTTAAGCACACGGTTTTCGTAGCCCATGGTTTTGTTTTGCCACCTAGATGGTTTAGGGTTGTAAAACTTTCTATAAAGTGTCTTATACATATTACACCTTCTTTGGTGGCGGAAATTTCCCAAAAATAGGCAAAAGTTCCAAAAGAAAAATATCTTTTCTTGGCCAAAACGGTCTAACGTCCTAGCGGACTACGGCAAGTCACACCGGAGTTTCGACCACCACCCACCTCAATCGAGCAACCCCCACTGTTTCCCGTCGGT
The DNA here is from genome assembly GCA_003996215.1 of Jaltomata sinuosa. Lineage (NCBI taxonomy): Eukaryota > Viridiplantae > Streptophyta > Magnoliopsida > Solanales > Solanaceae > Jaltomata > Jaltomata sinuosa. The sequence goes on from QJPP01001373.1 coordinate 212,170, forward strand.
GTTCTCAACTGGAACACTACCCCAAACCTTCACCGCCGCCACATACCGCTGCTCACCACCATCTCCTCCGTTGAAGTTAACCACTCACCACCATCAGTTCCCCACTTTTCTTCTCCGGCGAAACCACAACGCAACAACCACCCAAACTCACTCCCCTTCTTCGACCACCAGCAATGATGGCCGAACAACCCCCACCTCCTCCATTTCTTCAGTGTTCCAGAGAAACCAGATCTGTTCTCCACCACAAAACCATCATAATAGTCACCACCTTCACCCCTTTCTCTTGAGTTCTGCCATTAATGGCTGCTCCGACTATGCAGTAAAACCCAGATCCCACTCACCATCGCAACCCCTCTTTTATCCTTCGTCCTCTTTATTCTCCGATGATCCTAGCACTAGCGAGGTCCATTGGAACCAACAACAGCCACCAGATTTCGACGAGCTCCGGTGATGTCTAGATCTGGCCGAAAAATAGTTTTCTCTGGTGACAATTCTCTTGAAAAAATTGAATGGAAGGTGACTCTCAAGTCTCAAAATTAATTTTGGTGACATTGACCAACCCTAATGGTCAAAGACACTTAAAAAATTAGTTAAGTTAATTGGGGACTCAATTAATATTTTTAAAACTTCTTAATCTTTTTAAAAATACAAAAAGACCCAACTCAACTCCCCCCAATTCTCTTTATTTTCCTCTCCCTTAACCGATCAAATTGGTTTCAAATTTTAAAAAATCTCATCTCTCCAAAGGCTCTCAACTGTTAAGGACGATTTTGCTCTCTTCTTCTTCTTCTTCTTCTTCTTCTTCTCTGTTCTTTTCCCGACAAAACAGAGGAATCGATCTCCCTTTGCTCTTTCTACCTCTTTTCAGGTAAAGTCTTCTCTTTTATTTGGTTCAAAAAGTTGAAAATTTAGGATTTTTAAAAAGTTGGGGTTTTGATTAAAGAAGAAAAAGAAGAAGAACTGAAACTGAAACTGTGGGTTGATGATTTTGTTGTTTTATGCTTAAAAATGAAAGAAACCCTAATTTGTGGTATTTGTTTACACTTGATATGATTCTATATTTGTAAATAGTGTGTGTATCTTCAGTGAAATATGAATTTTTATTGTTGTTGTTATTCTTGTTCTTGAACATTGTTGTGAAAGTAGTGAAATTTTAATTTTTGCAAGTAATCTATTGCAACAAATTAGTTGATCTGTTTGAGCAAATAGCTGTTAAGATTTGAATTTTTATTGTGTCTTGAGTTGTTTTTGTTGTGTCTTGTTGTTGTTCTTGTCTTGTGTTATTATTTTTAATGGAAGTGAAATTTTTGTTATTGTTGTTGTTGGAATCTGTTGCTACAGTTGTAGAAGGGTTTTGCATCTCAAAAAGTTAGGCTTTTTGAAAATAATATTTTTGGTTAATGTAAAAGAAGAAGACTTGAACTGAGTTAAGAAGAAGAAGATTTGAACTGAGTATTCTCCTCAAAGTTAGGGTTAATGTTGTTGTTGTTCTTGTTCTTGAACATTATGTTAGTGTTATTGGTGTTGTTGTATTGGTAAATGTTGGTGTTGTTGTTGTTTTGTTGATTTTATTGAATTTTATTGGTGTTATTGATGTTGTTTTATTGGTAAATATTGGTGTTGTTGTTCTTGTATGGTGTTGATCTTCAAAATTGTTATTCAAGTGATAAATGTTAATTTATGTTGATGTTCTTGGTGTATTATGTGGTAAAATTTTTGTTAATACCATAACAGATGTATAATATGTTGCAACAAATGCTTCATCTGTTGCAACATATTAAGCATATATTGGAAATAACTATACCATCTGTTGGTTTACTCTTATTATGTTTCCAACAGATGACCCATCTGTTGGAACATATGAGTCATATGTTGGATGAAATCAAAGCAGTAGCTACTGCTTTAATTTCATCCAACAGATGGGTCATCTGTTCCATCAGATGGGTCATCTGTTCCAACATATGGGTCATCTGTTAGAAACATAATAAGAGTAAACTAACATATGGTAAATGTTGTTGTTGTTGTTTTGTTGATTTTATTGAATTTTGTTGGTGTTATTGATGTTGTTTTATTGGTAAATGTTGGTGTTGTTGTTCTTGTATGGTGTTGCTCTTCAAAATTGTTATTCAAGTGATAAATGTTGATTTATGTTGATGTTCTTGGTGTATTATGTGGTAAATTTTTTGTTAATACCATAACAGATGTATAATATGTTGCAACAAATGCTTCATTTGTTGCAACATATTAAGCATATGTTGGAAATAACTATACCATCTGTTGGTTTACTCTTATTATGTTTCCAACAGATGACCCATCTGTTGGAACATATGGGTCATCTGTTCCAACAGATGGGTCATCTGTTCCATCAGATGGGTCATCTGTTCCAACAGATGTGTCATCTGTTCCATCAGATGGATCATCTGATCCAACAGATGTGTCATCTGTTCCAACAGATGACCCATCTATTGGATCAATTATTTGTACATTTTAAATTCATTGTTATCTTTTTTTTAATGATGCACAAATCAATCATTGACCTTTATTTTACTCTTGTTTGTAGATAAATGGCTCCCACTAAAAGGAAAGGAAGTGAATCAACTCCAAAGAAAGGAAGAAGAAACATAGCTAGGATACATTCACCACTAAAAGAGCATTCTATACAAGCAGTATCTCAATTAGAAGAAGAAGTATCTTCTCAATCAGCTTTAAATATAGAAAAAGAGAAGGAAAAAGAGAATGAAATAGAAAAAAGTGAAGAATCTGGAGATTTAAGTAAAGATGAACAAGGAGATGAGGAAAGTGAGGAAGATGAAGGAAGTGAGGGAAGTGAGGAATATAAAGGAGAAAGTGATGAAGATAAAAACTCAGTAGAGGAAGGTGTAGATAAAGAGAGGGATGGAGAAGATAATGAAGTAGAATCAGAGGAAGGAGGAAAAGGAGGAGATAATGAAAGTGAAGATGAGGAAGAGGAACACCTTGATCCTAACAGTCCTTCCACTGAAGAGTGTTTCAAAACATTCTGCATTGATAATTTTTCTGTGAGAATGCAGTGTGATGGTGTCGCAAATTTAACTGGTGATTGTGTGATAAAGTCAGCCATGGGAAAATCTTTTGACACCTTCAGAAAAATACTTCAAGAAAAAGAATTGAATGATTATTTCAGAAACAACTGCTTTGGGTAATATCCTGATTTTCCAGAGGATAATAATGCTCGTTTTCAAATGACCATGGTGTATGGTCTTCTCAAAACGTAGATTTATGTATGAGAACAATGATAAGATGGATGAAGTCTGGATCAACTACTGTGGCATGCCACTTTTTTTTGGGTTGAAGGAGTTTGCCGTAGTTACTGGACTAAAATGTCATCCTCCTTCTCAACCTATTCCTATTGTTACACAAAAAAAAACACTCCGCACACCAAAGACAACAACAAAAAAAGGATCTAAGTCAGCAACCAAGACTGTCAAGAAAATTCAAAAGGGCAAGTCAACTGATGGTGATGACTTGGTGTCCCTTGTTGGTTCAAGCTTCAAAAATGTAAATTTACTTCAAGAGTTAGAAGGTAAAAGGCTTTCAAAGAAGCACAAGCAATCATTGTGCTTGGTTTGGTTTGTACATAATATTCTTTGGGCGAGAGACGTTAACAAACAACATACCACTTGGTTTAATAATGCTCTCGGAAGATCTGGAGGCATTCAATAACTACCCTTGGGGTCGTGAAAGCTTCATAATGACTGTCAAATATTTGTTGACTCCGTTAATGCCAAAGATAGTCAACTTATATGGTTTTCCATGGGCTTTCATGGTAAATATTTTATTTTTGTGTTTTAATTTTTTTTATTCAATAATATTTTTAATTTTTAGCATAATTTTTACAGGCTTGGGCATTTGAAGCCATTCCTTATCTCTTACAACAAGTGAAGGACTATCAAGAAGAGGTTTCTAGTCCTAGAATTCTGAGATGGTTGTCGGTCAAGAACGATAAAAGAGCAAAAGTTCTTGATTTTTTCAAACCACCCGAGGAAGCAGTAAGTCTACTTTTATAGAGATTAATTTGAATTTATTTTTTCAAAATTCACATCTGTTGCGACACATTAACATCTGTTGCAATAGAATTCAATTATGAGTTAAATATTATTTTAATACATTTAATTATTGATTTTAGATTGTGCATCAATGGCTTATCCCGACTAATCAAGAGTTAAAGATGCCATTCCTTGTTACTTTAGGGTATGTGAAAACTCTACCGGACCCTAAGGTAATTGATAGGATAAAAAAAGAATTGGCCGGAGCAATAACCATCAGAAGAAAAGCACTTGGGAAGGATGATTTGGTTCTTGATGATGTTATTATTGATACTGCTGGTGTTGGTGTTGATAGTGGTGGTAGTGGTGGTGATGGTGTTGTTGTTACTGTTGGTGGTGGTGATGGTGTTGGTGTTGGTGATGCTCTTGTGATTTTTCAACCAAGAAATGACCATGACTATGGTCATACTGAAGATGCTGATTTTGGTGGTGGAAACCTCCCCGACTTTGGTGGTGGACACACTTCTGACTTTACTGGTAGACATACCCCTGACTTTGGTGGTAGACATACCCTTTTTAGTAGGCATGCTACAGATCTACCACACAACATGGGTAGACAGTTTGGTGGTGTTGCCTCTTCAAGCTCTTGTTCTGCATGCAAATGCCAAGAGTGCAAGGAAAAACACAATGGAGTGATTGATGTTCTTAAGGGATTAACTAATGCTGTAAAGGAATTGACATCTAAAAGGGGTGTCATCCCATCAAGAAAGATTACAGAGCCATTCACTCCATTGCAGGTTAAGATTAAGAGGACAAAAAAATAATTTTCAAGGCAATTTCAGATATTAAATCAAGGAAAATTACAACTCCTCTTCCTTGCACTATTGGGGAAGTTCCAAGAGCCATAGGAGAGCTTAAAAAGGTAAATGTCTACAAGTTGGTGACTGCCACAAGAAAGGCAAAGCTGAAAACTCTGATGAATTCAAAAAAGGCCCCAGAAATTTACTCTATGCATAAATTTGGTCCACAAGACTTCAAGAACATGACTGATATGAAGTTTTGGTGGACTGGGTAAGTTACTTTTACTAACCTTCTATTTATTTAATAATTTTGTACTACTTATTTAGATGATTCATCTATTGCAACTAATGAGAAATACGTTGCAACATATGGGTAATCTGCTGTAACATATGATCCATCTGTTGGATGAAATCAATGCAGTGACCTACTGTTTTGATTTCATCCAATAGATGACTCATCTGCTGCAACATATCAGTCATATGTTGCAATAGATGAGACATCAGTTCCAACAGATGACTGATCTGTTGGATGAAATCAAAGCAGTAGACCTACTGTTTTGATTTCATCCAACAGATGAGTCATCTGTTGCAGCAGATGATACATCTGTTCCAACAGATGGGAACAGATGACTCATCTGCTGCAACTTTTCAAGTATTATAAGTTGCTAACTTATATAAATTGTATTATTATTTCAGTATGTTGATGAAATTCTTCTTCTGATGCGGGAGAGACATCTAAAATTCATTCAATTCTATGATCTTGGAGATAGAATAATGGACCTCAATTTTTATGGTAATTTTCTCTGTCGGTACAACAAACTCAGTGAAGAAGCAACAACTCCTGGTGGAAAAAAAATAGAGGAGTTACTTGCTGAGTTTGAATGGGATGATGACATGATTGACTATGTCAGAGGAAAGAGACCATATCCAGGTGCCATGGATTGGAGAGAGGCCAAGAGAATCATAGCAGTAATGAATTTGGAGAAAAAGCATTTTGTGACTGTTGAGATCAAAATAAGTGAGAGAGTCATGAATGTCTATGACTGCAACATACCAGTGTTTGAAGAGTTTAAATTTTTGATATTCATGGAGGGTTTGTTGGAGTTGTTCCCTAAGTTGTTGAAGCAAAGTGGCCTAATGAATCACTTGCCAAAAAAATTGCTCAACGAACGATGGGTTTTTGAAGGTCGAAAACAGAACCTTTCAAAGAATGAGACATTTGCCGCGTGCGGGTCATACTCGCTTGCTTTCATTGAGAATCTGATAACCGGCACTTCTATGATAACTCCTAAGACTCTAATAATTGATAATTCAGTTGCAAGAATGCAAGAAGTTTGGGCCGCTGGGGTGATTTTTAAGAGTTTGGAGCCCTGATATGGGTTACATTTTACAGACAATATTTTCTATTTTTAGTATTTTATTTAATTATATTATGGGCTGTAATTTGTAGACAATCTTTTTTATTTTTAGTATTTTATTAGTTATATTATATATTTGGTGATGACAATATTGTATGTTTAATAGATGTCCAGTTATTATGTCATGAATTTTTATCCTTAAATTTAAAAAATATTGGATTATTACTAAAAATGAATTACACATCTATTAAAAATCATCCAACATATATACTCATCTATTGAAAATAATCAAACATACTCTACATATTTTGCAACAGATGAATCATATGTTGCAATAGATAAATCATCTGTTGGAAATAATCAAGTGTACTCTACACATTTTGCAACAGATGATTCATCTGTTGCAACAGATGATACATCTGTTGGAAATAATCAAACATACTCTACACATTTTGCAACAGATGAATTATATGTTGCAACAAATTAATCATCTGCTGGAAATCATCCAACAGATATAGACATATGTTGCAGCAGAAGAATCATCTGTTGGAACTTATCCAACAGATATAGACATCTGTTGCAGCAGATCAATTGACTTATTTGGTGTGAATTGCTTAATTAACTCATGATTAGTAATAAATTAAGTTATTTAACTATAATTAGCTTTCAATTAACAGTTTTAATTACAATCTCAATGAATTACATAATAATTACATGATCAACTAAGTGTAGTGATCCTAAATAGATGGATCAATTGACTTATTTGATGTGAATTACTTAATTAAATCATGATTAGTAATAAATTAAATTATTTAACCATAATTAGCTTTCAATTAACAACTTCAATTGCAATCTCAATGAATTACATAATAATTACATGATCAACTAAGTGTAGTGATCCTAAATAGAGGGATCAATTGACTTATTTGATGTGAATTGCTTAATTAACTCATGATTAGTAATAAACTAAGTTATTTAATCATAATTAGCTTTCAATGAACAACTTCAATTACAATCTCAATGAATTACATAATAATTACATGATCAACTAAGTGTAGTGATCCTAAATAGAGGGATCAATTGACTTATTTGATGTGAATTGCTTACTTAACTCATGATTAGTAATAAACTAAGTTATTTAATCATAATTAGCTTTCAATGAACAACTTTAATTACAATCTCAATGAATTACATAATAATTACATTATCAACTAAGTGTAGTGATCTTAAATAGATGGATCAATTGACTTATTTAATGTGAATTTATTAATTAACTCATGATTAGTAATAAACTAAGTTATATAATGGTTCATCTAAGTGTAGATGGTTCATCTGTTGTAACAGATGTCAATATCTGTTGGATGATTTTCAATAGATGATTCATCTGTTGCAACATATGTCTATATCTGGTGGATGATTTTCAACAGATGAGTCATCTATTGCAACAGATGAGTCATCTGTTACAACAGATGAATCATCTGTTGCAACAGATGAATCATCTGCTGCAACATATGTCTATATCTGCTGGATGATTTCCAACAGATGAGTCATCTATTACAACAGACGAATCATCTGCTGCAACATATGTCTATATCTGTTGGATGATTTCCAACAAATAATTCATATGTTGCAACAGATGACTCATCTGCTGCAACATATGTCTATATTTGTTTGATTATTTCCAACAAATGAGTCATCTGCTGCAATATATCATTAATCTGGTGCAATATGTGCTGAATCTGTTTGATTATTTCCAATAGTTGTAGTAACATATTTAATTATTCCCAACAGATTTCACCATCTTTTTCAATATATAAATCAGTTAAGTTCACAAACATCACCGATTGAAATATCATAAAAAAGTACTAAAAGTTCAGAATAACAATACTATTACTATTAGAAGAATGGAGAAAATGAGTGCAACATTAACAATTATGGAGCATTTCGATCTGGGCATGTAGTTCTTTTGTGGCCAACCGTCTTACATATAGAGCACTTATTTTTTCTTGTTGGAAATGATTCTCCGACTCCACGCCTCATCTTTTTTCGCCTTCTTCCCGGTTTGCTTGGGTCAATATGTGGAAGGGATATTTCTCTCTCTAAAATCTCCAAAGGAACATTCCAATATTCTTCAGAAGGCACAGGATGAATTTCCTCACAGTATGCAATAATGTATCTCTCCACCGTATAATATGAGGATGAGTACTCATAAATCCGCCTGCCAAAATCTTCACCATATTGGACTTGAAGTGTTGCCATAGCATGTGGACAAGGTATTTTATCCATGTCAAATACTCTACATGTACAAGATCTTGCTTGCAAATCGACCGTAGCAACTTCACCATGACCGGTGACACTGAACTTGTAGTTGGCAGTTTGATGAGCCAATAACTTGTTTCCCAAGTTGACGTACTCTGTTATTTTATTTTCCATTTTAGGGACAAATATGGTTGGTGAGTTGATGAACTCCGTACGCCTCTCGTGAAATTTTTGTGCAAATCTCCTATTTATTTCATTAAATAGAGCGACAATGGGAAATTCTCTTTCAACGTCGAACATTGCATTCACCGACTTAGCAATGTTTGTCGTCATAATGTTATACCTATACAAATAAATAATCACCCAGTAAGATATAATTGATAATAAATCACTCAATTTATTATACCTATTTCCCGGACAGAATGCTCTACTCCACTTGTGGAATCCAACACGTTCAAGATATTCGGCTGCTCCGGGTACCATGTCCCTTATTTGATTGAAATGGTCATTGAACTCATCAATTTTGTATGCTTTTGCTGCTTTATAAAAATGAGATACGACCTTCGTATTGTGAAAGTTGTTTCGAATATTCTCCCCAAGGTGCCTTATGCAACAACCATAATGAGCTGTAGGGTAGACAATTGAAACAATCTTCTTGATACTTGGATGCCTATCAGAAATTATGCACAAATCAACAGTATCATCTAGATAGCTTCTCATTTGTTCAAAAAAATATCGGTATGAGGCATCGCACTCCTTGTCAACTACACAAAAAGCAAGCGGAAAAATATGATTCTCCGCATCTTGTGCCACAGCTGACAATAAAACTCCTTCATACTTTCTCCTCAAGAATGTCCCGTCAACGGCTATGAATTTTCTCATTTTATCAAAACCACGTATCCAAGCTCCATAGGATACAAAAAAGTACTTAAACTTTCCATTTTCATCAACTTTCAAGGTTGTCTTACTTCCTGGATTTGCGGACTGAAGCATATAACGGTAAGCATCAAGCACTGCATACCCGTGCTCATGTGTTCCCCTAATCAAAGACTTTGCAATCTCCATGCCCTTTCAAATCTTCCAATAACTCACCTTAACACCCAATTTTGTACGAATTTGATGTTTCATGTCTTGTGTAGATGGGCCTTTACCTTTGGGGAACCTATTTTTGAAAATTTCACCAATGACTTTTGCTGTGGCGTACGGATTATGACTCGTGATATGCTCAGAACCACACGTGTGATACTTTACATAGGTTGTAATACAGAATCTATCAGAACTTAAAAGCTTCACAGCCCTAATCCACCACTTGCACTCCTGATATAAACATCTAAAACAATACACATTACACGAATTAATCACCTTCTTGAGTCTAAAATATTTTTTCAAGCAAGTAATTTTCAACGAAGTTGCTAGTTCTTGCTTGTTCTTGAATGTCATTCCCTTATAAAAACCTGTTTCATCCTCTTGCACATGGATAGACTGTGTTGATTGAGAATTTCCCACTGTATTGCTCCCAACATCAGGTGTAGGAGTTTGGTCATCCCCACAGCTTGGACCATCCAATTCTGCCCCACTTCCATTATCTGGAATATTCATATCTACCCTATCCTCCAACTCATCATTTAACATATCTTATTGGTTTTGAGCTAAATTGGGGTTCTCTATCGGCTTTTCAATTACGTATACCCTTAAAATGGGCCTAGCTGCATCACTCAAATAAGCACGCAAACGAACTTGATCCCTTATCTTAAAAGGCAAGACCCTCTGATTTTCAAAAGAGTTGTGCATGTAACTGATGACAAGATCTTTCGGTTGGCAATTTAATTCACAACAACTGATGATTAAGTTAACAAAATCATCATACAAAATATCTTTTTGGACTGTCATCGCTATCGTTTCTAACAAGTCACCATCCTTCCAACGCCAAATAAATCGATTGTTCTTCTCGATCCATTCACCATGAAAATCAACCCCTATTGTTATTGATTCCTCCATAAATGATACCTAAAGAGTTTTGTTAAAAAAATCAATAATAGTATAGTAAAGTTGAGTATCTATATACAACAATAAAATTATATCATTGTCCCAACAAGTAAGTCATCTGTTGTAACAAATGACTCACATGTTGGATACATGTTCAGAACCAGAAGATTAATCCAACAGATAAGTCATCTGCTGCAACAGATGAGTTACTTATTGCAACAGATGAGTTATATGTTACAACAGATGACCTATCTGTTGGATGAAGCTACTGGTTCTGAACATGAATCCAACAGGTAAGTCATATGCTGCAACATATAACTCATCTGTTGCATCATATAACTCATCTGTTGCAGCAGATGACTTATCTGTTGGATTAAGCTTCTGGTTCTGAACCAACTTTGCCAACTAATATAATATGAATCCAACAGGTAAGTCATCTGCTACAACAGATGAGTTATTTGTTGCAACATATGACTTACCTGTTGGATTCTTGTTCAGAACCAGTAGCTTGATCCAACAGATAGTTCATATGTTGCAACAAATAACTCATCAGTTGCAACAGACCACTCATATGTTGCAACAGATGACTTACATGTTGGATTCATGTTCAGAACCAGTAGCTTGATCCAACAGATAGGTCATCTGTTGCAACAGATGATCTATCTGTTGGATTCAACTGCTGTAACATGAATCAAACAGATAGATCATATGTTGCAACAGATGGGTCATCTGTTGGATACGCTACTGAAAATTGCAGAAAAATAGCAAATATACCCAGATGAGAAATTGAACTAAAAATCATTATTTTTACTTACCAAAATCACCTATGAAGCAATGCCTAGTGATTACGAACAAATTTGGTCCAAAATTTTGGTCCAGAACCAGCAGTTGTGGCAGCAGCAACAACAACAATAGAGGGCAGGGGAGTAGAAGAAAAAGAAGAAGATGATGATGAAGAAGAAGAAGATGATGATGATGAAGAAGAAGAAGACAACAACAACAACAACAACAATGGAGAATGCCCTGAAAATGGCGCGAGGAAGAGAAGCAAAAAGAAGAGGCGGTCATTTCCCCCCCTCCCATTTTAGGTAATTAGGGTTTTATTTAATTCTCCCAAAAGGGGAATGGGTCCCATGGATCAAAGTGTAAAAATAAAAACTTGAGGGCAACTCATAAAATAAGTCAAAACCCATTAATTCCTAATCTAATTTTTGTCACCTCTACTCAATTAAAATAACTTAAGTCACTACAACTTAAATTTGAAACCTTTTTGTCACCCTTAATTCATTCACCCAACTCTCTTTACTTTTTATTTGTCTGTATATTTTATTCTTTTAGATAGATATACTTAGGTAGCTAAAGAAAATTTTCAATAGATGTGTTTGTCATTGTTTTGTTTTTGCCCGTTATTATTACTCCCTTATTTTTCTTGATTTTGCTATTGTTTTGTTTTACTTGTGTTTGTCATTATTTTGTTTTGCCTTTGCTTTTAGTTACTGTTTCTTTGATAGTCGTGGCTATAGTGCTCCGATGATTATGCATTATCTCAATGTTATTAATACTCTAGTTATTTCTCGTTTCTTTTTAATTATTTTAAATAAATATTTAATTAGCCAATGATAAAATCTTTCTGTTGGATTTTGGAGTCTTCCCTATAATAAAAGATGGATGTTATTTTGAGTTCGATTATTTTATATCAAATATCAATTTAATTGGCCGATGAAGAAATTTTTATCGCTTTCTAAGGCCTCCAATGTATATAAGACAGATTTTATTCTTTTATCTATTATTTTATTGATTCATTTTGATTAAATTTCATTCATTACTAACACTTTTACTAAGTGTGTTTACAGGTACTCGGAGTTACTTTCCGAAGAAGATACTCAAATTAAAATTCGAAGATATTGTAATATTCTTTATTGTATTTATTCATTTTTAGCTAACGATAGACAAATATTAGGCCGTTTCGTAAAAGCTTTTCCTTATATTCTTCGAGTTTTGGAAAGTCTTTTTCTCTAACTCGAAAGAATAAATTCGAAGATATTGTAATATTTTTATTTGTATTTATTCATTTTTAGCTAACGATAGACAAATATTAGGCCATTTCGTAAAAGCTTTTTCCTTATATTCTTCGAGTTTTGGAGAGTCATTTTCTCTAACTCTGAAGAATCGGGACATTTATTTTATCTCCTCCTTAATTGAAAAAATGAGTTCAGCCGGGAACCACCGCTGTGGATTTTGAAGGATGCCTAACTCCTTCCCTTCGGAATAACTTGAACCCTTACCTAGAATCTAACTGGTTTCGTAGACTAAAATTTGTTCAATTATTAATAAGGTTTTCTAATTTTTCCTAAAATTAGGTGGCTACTCACTCTTTCTCTTTCTCTCTCTTGAGAGTTCCGATGTTGTGTCCTGTCGGATATAACAACAAGAATTAGCCAACTCATGACCTTGAGCTTGAAGTAGTTGTTTTCTCCCTAAAGATTTAGAGACACTACTTGTGTGGTGTTCATGTTGATGTGTTCACAGACCATAAGAGCCTCCATTATGTGTTCACCCAGAAATAGTTGAATCTTCGTCAGAGGTGATGACTCGAGTTCCTCAAAGACTATGATATGAATGTGCTCTACCATCCGGGTAAGGCCAATGTAGTGTCTGATGTCCTCAGCAGACTGTCCATGGGTAGTGTGTCACATATTGAGGAAAAGAAGGACGAATTAGTCAAGGATGTTCATAGGCTTACTCGCTTAGGAGTTTGCCTTATGGACACACAGATGGTGGTGTGCTAGTCCATAATGGGTCAGAATCTTCATTAGTAGCCGAAGTGAAAGGGAAACAAGACAGTGATCCCATATTACTTCAGTTGAAAGGTGCATTTCATCAGCAAAGAGTAGAGGTTTTCTCTCAAGGGGGAGATGGTGTGCTTCGCTACCAGGGTCGGTTATGTGTGCCTAATGTGGATTAGTTAAGACAACAGATCCTTAAAAAAGCCCATAGTTCCAGATATTCTATTCATCCCAGTGCCACTAAGATGTACCATGATCTATGGAAATTCTATTGGTGGAACGACATGAAAAGGGACATTGCAAATTTTGTGGCTAATTATCCAAATTGTCAGCAAGTGAAGGTAGAACATCAGAAACCAGGATGTGTGACTCAGGATATTAGCATTCCTACTTGGAAGTGGGAAGTGATCAATATGGATTTCATTAAAGGTTTGCCTTTAATTCGCTGACAACATGACTCTATTTGGGTGATTGTGGACAGGGTGACTAAATTAGCCCATTTCCTAGCAGTCAAAACTATAGATTCAGCAGAGGAGTATGCCGACTCTACATTCACGAGATAGTCAAATTACATGGGGTTTCCTTGTCTATCATCTCAGATAGGGGTACTTAGTTTACAACTCATTTTTGGAAGTCATTTCAAAAAGGTTTTGGTACTCAGGTAAACCTCAGCATAACATTTCATCCGCAGATGAATGGTCAGGCAGAGGGTATCATTCAGACCTTAGAGGACAAGTTGAGAGATTATGTGATCAATTTCAAGGGTAGTTGGGATGATCACCTACCTCTCATAGAGTTCGCCTACAATAACAGTTTCCATTCCAGTTTTCAGATGGCCCGATATGAGGCACTATATGGGCGTAGGTGCCGGTCACCAGTTGGGTGGTTTGAAGTAGGTGAAGTAGACTTGGTAGGGCTAGATTCAGTTCATGAAGCCATGGAGAAAGTTCAGCTCATTAGAAAAAGATTAAAAACAGCTCAGAGTCGTCAGAAGTCCTATGCAGATATGAGGAGGGACTTAGAGTTTGAGATCAATGATTGAGTTTTCTTGAAAGTGTTACCCATGAAGGGTGTGATGATATTTGGAAAGAAGGGAAAGGTCAGTCCCTGATATGTAGGCCCTTACAGAATTCTTAAAAGGATTGGTAATGTGGCTTATAAGTAAGAGTTGCCAGCTGAACTAACAGCGGTTCATCCAGTTTTCCATGTGTCATTGTTGAAAAAGTGTGTTGGTGATCCAACATTGATCGTGCCATAAGAGAGTGTGGCTGTGAAGGATAGCCTCACCTATGAGGAAGTCCTAGTCGAGATTCTTGACCGCCAGATTTGTAGGTTGAGAAATAAGGAAGTCACTTTGGTGAAAGTTTTATGGAGGAATCAGTCAGTTAAGGGCGGTACTTGGGAAGCAGAAGGAGCCATGATGGTCAAGTGCCCTCACTTCTTTCCTTCCGACCCAGTTTCAGCTTGAGGTAATAGTTCCTCTCCAGTCTCTCAGTTTCCTCATATGCATGTCAGACTCAATATCATGTTTTCCTAGATTTTCCAGTATCTTTAGCATGTTTTTATGTCCTTAGAACTAAACTCAGTCAGATATCAGATTCTTGTACTCAGTTGGTAGGGATTGCAGCTCTCTCCCTCCAAACTCAGCTTGTTTAGTCTTCATTCGATGAGGAATGATCCCAAGGGGGAGATATTGTAACACCCAAAAATTTAGACCAACATTTAAAACCCAGAAACTCAGAAAAACTTAGTAAGTGTCTGCAACTGTCAGGCCCCACGGGCTGACCTATGGGCTTCAGAGGTCTAATGAGCCATGGGACTCACCGTGCGAAACCACCAGTGCCCCACCTCAGTCTCCTCGGTCTCGATGGGTAGTCACCACAGTCGTCACAGATATGATGGGCCATGGGAACCCATCGTGGGGACCATTCAGAGACCAACTCCAACTTAGCCTCTCCGACGCCCAGGTCTGATGGGCCATCACTGGCCCGACGCTCTTCGGGTAGCCCGTCCAGCTAAGGAAAATTCTGCAATTTTGCTTTTAAGTTGGGGGCATTCCGATCTTTTCCTTATCCTTTTAAATCCGACCCTAAGTCATTTTAAGGGTAATTAAAGGGACTTTTATGCTTTTTCCCTCAGTATTTCTAAACTAATCCACACTTATGAGAATCAAAGAGAAACAAAAGCGTTTTCCTCTCAAGAACAAGCAGGAGGTTTTCTTCAAGCTCAGCCGCAAAAATCTAAAGGTTCCTCCGTAGAATCTTTTTCCAGGTATGTGGAATTTCATTAATGAGTTCCTTCCACCCATTCAGTCCCTAAAATTAGTCTAGTTCTCCAGCTTTAAAGTAGTTCTTTAGACCCAGGTTTCTGAATTCTATGTAATTGGTGTATTCCATTATCCGTGATTATATATAGGATTCCTCATATGTTCTTGGAAACCCAGGATAGTTATCTACTCAGATTTCTTATAGCCCTATCATGTGTAATTTCAATACCTTCAGTTCATGTATGTTAGATAGATATTGTAGTCAATTATGCTTCAGAATTAGAATGCTATTAGTTTTTAGTACTATTATATTGCATTCTCAGATGATTATCAGTATTTGAGTTATCCAGTATTTTAGTTGCATTCATTTCTTTACATTCAATTGGGAGTAGGCTTAGTACCGAGCGAATGAAGGGATGAAGGCTCTACTATCAGCATATGCTGAGACCTTTGGTAGAAGTCCCTAAGTCCCGGAACTACGACACCACCGTAGGTATCAAAGGGGTCAGCTATCAGATTAAGCTGGTCACCCTTGTCCCTTGTGGACATCAATTTAATGGATCCACGTCAGATTTGTTTGTATCCTTGGAAAGGTATCAACACTCTTCCATCTAGGTTTATGGGTTAGCCCCAAAGTTAGCTCAACTTGGGGTATGTCAGTTAATAGTAGCTCCCACAGTAAGACTCATATTGTATTGACCCTGTACATAGTATCTATTTCAGTTATTCAGTTCAGTTCAACATGATATAGAATCCATGTTAGTTACTTGGTCATTGCACTCTGTTTATCCTTCAGTTCATGCTTCAGTATATGTTTCCATGTTCAGTCTTTCTAATTTATAGATCTGCATATATCCTGCATGCTCAGTACATTCAAAGTACTGACGCATACTTTTGTGCTATATCTTATCATGATGTAGATTCAAGCCCTCAACATCCTGACCGCGCTTAGTACGACTATCCAATCCTTACTCAGCAGCTTAGTGGTAAGTCCTCATAGTTCAAGGATGATAGTTATGCTTATTCATTCCAGTTTATGTTTCATTTTTCAGACTTTTAGAGTTAGCTGGAGGCTTGTCCCAACAACTCACTTCAGATAGAGGTTTTCAGACATAGAACTAGAATTAACTTATGGATTGTCAGTTTTAATTTCAGACTTATGGTATTCTCATATACTTTATATATTCAAATATGCTTGGATTGTTTGTTCCAACCAATATACCTAAATTAGTTAAGTTTTCGGCACATGTTATATTTTATTAGAAATTGTCTAGATATGCCAAACCATGGGTTAGCTTGGGTCACTTATGACTCTAAGAACCATGTCACATCCAGGGGGTAGACTCGAGGTGTGACATCAGCATATCCAAGGAAAACACAATGAACAACATATGGATCTAGTTTAGATAGCTGATTTTTGTGGATATAGACATAAGCTACACATCCAAATACTTTAGGTTCAAGTATCAGTACCGACGGTAATGAAGAATGATCAACAAGTGTCTGTAATGGAGTTTGAAAGTTCAACACTCGTGATGGCATCCTATTCAACAAGTAAACCCCTGTACAAATTGCATCCATCCAACAACGTCGAGGTGCTTTAGATGCTATCAAAAGAGATCTAGCAGTTTCTAAAATATGTTTATTTTTTCGTTCTGCGACACTGTTTTGTTAGGGTGTTTGAGTGCAGGAGGTTTCATGAAGTATTCCATTGTCTCGAAAATAATCTGCAAACCATTACTCTCATATACTCCACCATTATCTGATCATAGAACTTTTACAACAACAGAGAATTGAGTTTTAATCCTGTTATGAAATGAATGAAAAATCTCAAACACCTCATCTTTACCTTTCTTCAAAAAAAGCCAAGTCATATGTGTACAATTATCTACAAATGTCACAAACCATCTAATACCCAAAGAAACTAAGATGGGAGCTAGACCCCAAACATATGTTTCACATTTATTCAAACTTATTGGATATGAAACACGTGACTCTTAGCAAGAATAAAATGTTCACATTTGAACTTTTTTTCATCTAAATTTAAGAACAAACTTGGCAATAAATGTCTTAAATAAGGAAAAGATGGGTCTCCCAGTCGGCGATGCCACAACCATATCTGTTGCTCCTTGTTACTCATTCCTTGAGCTGCATTTGTCAAGCTACAATTGTAATCATCTATTTAATATAGGTTTCCTCGCTTAGTACCACGACTAATAATCTCCTTCGTAGGAATATCCTGAAATAGATAGAACTTTGGATATATTAGTGCACAACAATTCAAATCCTCTGTTATTTGATCCACTGATAATAATTTATTGGAGAGAGAGAGAGGAGATAAGTAAAGTATTTGTAAGGAGAGATTCGATGCTAGTGTCACTCTTTCATCCCCTTCAACATGATATGTCACTCCATTTACTTTAACTATGCATGTGCATCTAGGTTGAGTTGAGTCTATTAAATCACGTGAATAAAAGGTCATATGGTCAGTTTCCCCTAAATCAATAATCCAACCATAATTACCTAAATCATTATGAGCCATAGAGTTGTTGACACTTTCCGGTGAAGTATCCTTATGTTGTGGTATAAGCGTCAATGATTCAGCTCTTTTTGAGGCCTCCCCAGTGTTTTCCAATAAGGCTTTACCAGCCTCTTGCTTTCTTTTATTTTTTAGTTCATACCACCAGTCTGGAGTTCCATTCAATTGGAAACATGTTTCTATTGTGTGATTTGGGTTTCCACAGTGTGTGCAACCACCTCTTCCTTCTTGTTGCTTTGGTTTTGACGTGTTATACTTGCCATTGGTCATTGGTTGAAGAGAGCCTTGCCGTTGATATCCTTGTCCTTCCTTTGAAATCATAATAGCACTACTCATGTCCTCCTCTTTAGTCAAAATTACAGATTGCCTCAAGTATTCTCTCCAAACAAGTGCATATGCTTCCTCTACTGTAGGAAATAGTTTGAGTTGCAAGACATTGCCTCTAATTTTATCAAGTCTATCATCCAATCCATCTAGAAAAGTATATACTCTATCTTATTGTAATATAGAATTATACTTTTCTATGTCAGATTGACATTTCATTGGATTTGGCCGCCAAAAATTGATTTCTCTCCACAAGCCTTGAAGATGGTTGAAATACGTCTCAATGGATCCCCCTCCTTGTTTTAACTTTATCACTTTTCTCTTCAAATCATAAACTTGAAAAGTGTCTCCTCCATCAAAATATGTCATAGAAATAGCATCTTAAACTGCTTTTGCAGTTGGAAAACGAATATAATTTCCAATTAACTTGGGATCCATCGAGTTGATTAACCAACTCTTCACTAGTGCATTTTCTGTTCTCCACTTTAGGAATGTGGAATCTATCTCTTCTGATGGTTGAAGATCTCCATTAATATATCCCAATTTTTCTTTTCCAGAGATGTACATCTCTACAACTTGGGACCAAACTGCATAGTTTGTACCATCTAGTTTGATACCTATCGGAAAAACAAGTGCTTCATGGCTTGCTGCTGTTGATGTACTGCCCATCATTTGTGATAATTTAATTATTAGTTCAGAGAGTAGGGAACTCTCAGATCCAACACCAGGTCTCTCAGTTGTTAGATTAATCTCCCCCATAATCTGACTTTTATCTTATTTCTCTTAGTATTTTAGCTTTTTTCTTTCAATCTCCCTCTATATTACTTGCTCTTTTTCAGATCTTCGAACCATTCTTCTGATACCATGATAAAAACTAAACACAGAGAGAAGTTTTCTTTTCTATTATTTTCAGTATATTGAGTGTTTACAAGGCTATTGCTTTATACAAAGAAAAAAGACACCTAAATGGAAAGATAATAAACAGTAACTAATGCAGACAAATGGAAAGATAATTAACATTCAAAGGAAATAGAATAAAATCAATTTAAGCTCCAATCCCACTAATCACTCATTCTGTTTCCTGACTTTGCTCACGCGGTACAACTCATTGCAACATTTTGATGATAGACAAAATGTAGTGGGCTGGCTAAATGGGTTTGACCAAGTCAAAACTTGGAATAGGTGGATGAACTAGGAGAATCACTGCCTTATTCCATTAGAAGTCTAGTTGAAGCAGGTTGTACTGAAGGAATTAGAAGTCCACTAAAAGCTAGAAGACTAAGGGCGTTTTCAGTAAGGAGGAAAATATTTTCTAGGAAAATAAGTTGTTTCTTACCTATTTTCTTGTGTTCGATATGCAAGTTGATTTTTTTTCCTAAAATCATTTGTAGATATCTAATACAAGATTATAAAAATGTAATTTTTTTTGAGGAGGTGGGGGTAGATACCTGGGTAGAGAATTCTTTTTTTTTTGTGTGTGTGTGTGGGGTCGGGGGGTCGGGGTAGGGGGGATAAAAAAATATTTTAGTCTTTTTTTTAAAAAAAAATTATAAAATGAATTTATTGTAATTTTTATAATTTATTTTGGGGCGGTGGGGAGAGGGGCGTTGGGTGGGTGGGTGGGGATTAGGGATCGGCGGGGAGGGTGTGTAAGAAGATTTTTTGTTTTCAAAATTACAAAAATAATTTATTTTTTTTGAGGGGGGGGGGGGAGTTAGGGGTGGGGTAGGAATTTTTTTTTTTTAAATTTTAAAATATTTTTTTGGGGTGTGTGTGTGGGATGGGTAGGGGTCAGGGGTAGGAGGGTGGGTAAGAAAATTATTTTTTGGGGGGCGGGGAGGAGTGGGTGGGTGGGGATTAGGGATCGGCGGGAAGGGTGTGTAAGAAGAAAATTTTATTTTTTTTAAAAAGAAAATTACAAAAAAAATAATTTTTTGAGGGGGGGGGGGGTTGGGGTTAGGGTAAGAATTTTTTTTAATTTTTATTTTTGGGGAGGGGGGTGGGATGGGTAGGGGTCAAGAGGTCAGGGGTAGGAGGGTGAGTAAAAAAATTCTTTTTTTTGGAGGGGGGAGGAGGGAGGAGGGGTAGGGGATGGGTAAGAAATTCTTTTTTTTGGGGGGGGGGGGGGCGGGATGGAAAAGTGATTTTGAGTGGTATGAGACCTTGCAACTTGTTTTTTCTACTTTTATTAAGGAAGTCATTTTCCTTATTTTGAAGGAAAATATTTTCCAAAAGTTTTAACCAAACTAACATGAGATAATAGGAAAATATTTTTCAGAAAATATTTTCCTCCATACCGAACACACCCTAAGAAAATCGAAAGTCAAAATAAGTTTGAAGACCATTAGAGGCAGACTCTAATATGACAAGTTGACCGAGACGTGTAGGAGTGAAGATACAATCTTCATCTCAGACACTGCGATCAAAAGAGTTGGACTTACAAGGTATTAGTGATAAACTATACCTCGATGATAGGGAGTGTATAAATAAACAATTCTTTCACAGAAGAAGATTACACACTTATTCTGAGAGCCATAGGCAGAAGTAAAACAAATAAGAAAGAGCTATTTGAGAAGGAGTTTTGACTTACTGTTCAAGTGCAACCTGATTCAAAGAACTAAATTGAAGAACCTATTTTATGTTTAGAAGTCTTTGCAGTCGTTGATACACTAAAAATTACACATTAAGATGATGTAACACAATCATATGCAAATATAGTAACGACAAATAAAGTTGGGGTTAAATTTCATAGGAAATACAGAGAAATATTACTGATTGAACGAATACCAGATTAATAGTCTGATTTCTATTCTGCAAGAGTTGAAAAACGTTTGTATGACTAAAACTAGAAATTGCAGTATTAACAATGAGATGTAAGCTATATGATTAAAGCATTAAGGTTGTGTCTCTATAATTGAATGTTTTCTTCGATTTCCATGCAATTATGGATAATCGAGTTCTAGATATGCACTCAGTGCCTAAACCATTACTCAATATTTTCTAAGAGTTGAACGATTTATTTTGATATGATATTCCCACAACTATATGAGTTAATTAGATAAGAATGATTTGTTATGCCATGTAAATTTAACTTATCCCTAAGAAAATTTATTAAACAAGAGTTAACGTCTTGAGTTCATGCAACACTTCTACCAAACCTTAATCTATTTTTTCAAGCAAAACTAAGATATTATGGTGCAAGTTAATGTTTGCAACCATAACTCAATCAATAAGAATGAGAAGAAGGTTGATATCTTAATTCTCAAAAATCATGCAACACACAAAAACCTATGAGCGTTACACCCATATTGGATTTTACAACCTCAGTAAAAAATTAGCTACTCATGCTTGAAAGTAAAAAACAAGAATAATGATTGAAAGAATTCATAAAACTTACTTGAATAAAAAAGATTGAAAGAATAATGTTTTTCTTCGTTCTTTACAAAAACAAAAAATTACAAAGAGAAATGTTGGAACTAGAACTTCAATAATACAAACTCTAAAGTGTACGTGCCTCCCTTACAAAATAAACCTATAAAGACTATTAGTAATGACCCACAAAGTTGGAATCCTAAAAATATCAAGGGATATGTAACAACCAGGTCCGTAATTATGGGTAGTCCAATCGTGCCAAGTTTTAGAGTTAGAAAACTCCGGGTTTGGGAGTTTGAAATTCAGGGCTAGGCTAGTCTTAGCCGGTTTTGGAGTGAGGTGGAGTCTTGGGTAATCTGGGTAAGGATTGGGTTGGATGTCTTGTGTTGAGCTATTTTTCCTCGTAGCTAACACATAGAGCAGTCCAAGGGACTATTCCGAATCGAATTTGGGTAAGTAGAAATCTTGGAATCGAGGTTGACGTGAAGGGGTTATTTTGGGATGTCGGAAAAATAAGTGTATTATAAAATAGACTAATTTTGGAGGTTTTACGACTTTCTATCCCGTGTCAACCACTATAGCGGTTAACACTCCACCATAGCGACCTTCGCTATAGCAGAAAAATTACCGCTACAGCAGAAGTCAACATCGGTCAGCCTCCGCCATAGCGGACGACTCTGCTATGGTGCTACCGCTATAGCAGAGCAGAACGCTATAGCGGGCTCGATGGGAATTAAAGTAGAAACATTCCCCAAAACATTCAATTTTCATAATTTCATTTTGGGAGAAGGGCAAGGCGATTCCAGGCGATTCTCCTCCGTTTTCCATTTTTTTTTCCTAAGGTAAGGTTCTACTCCCCAATCTTCGTACTACTTTTCCTATGTGGTAGAAATTCTAGGATGTAACTTGGGGAAATACTGGAATAACCTAGGGATGGTAGAATCCGGGGAAAAAGGGGGATTCTAGGCATGGAAGTTCTTGGGCATTGTTAAAAGTAAGGTTTTATGATCACATATTGCTAAATTCTCTATTCTTATCCGTGTAAATGATAGAATTAGGGAAATTAATGGCGAGAAGCCCAGGAAAAAGAGTAGTATGATCATGGGTGGCCTGGGTGTCTGAGATTTGGTGTAATCCGGGTAATGTGCAGGCCTTGTTTGTTAATTTGAGTACTTGTATATTGTTTTAGACCAAGAATGAGAGAGGAACCCGGAACACGGGAAAGCTTGGGTTGAAAAGAGCTTGGATCATTTCGAGGTAGGTGATGACATACAATTCCTGTGAATGTTATATATTTTATACTCTTATCTAAGTGTTTGTATGAATTGCATTGCTTAGACAAATTGTGTAGGATGTCTAAGGGTCCTGTTTTACAGTCTGCGAATTAAATGGTGTGTTGCTTGTTGGTTTTACAAGTTGGTTGTTCATTATTTGACTGTGGATTATTGACATTCGGTTGGCTCGGGTACCATGCCTGGTATAGGTATAACAAATGGTTGGCTCTGGTACCACACCTGGTACAAGTATAACAAATGGTTGGCTCGGGTACCACGCCTGGTACATGTATAACAAATGGCTGGCTCGGGTACCACGCCTGGTACATGTATAACTAATGGTTAGCTCAGGTACCACGCCTGGTATGGGTTTATTTTACTGCATTATTACATTGATATTGTTGCATTGCATTAACTGTTATTGGTTCCATGAGTAGACCGGGCTGCTTTATTGAATTGTGATATTAGTTGGTGGTCCTTAAGTAACCGGGAATTCTGTTATGTCTGTTGAATTGGTCTTGGATTAGGCCAGGTTTCTGTTTAATACTTAAGTGTTGTTTATAGGGGATCCCAGGGTGCGTCCGGACTAGATGAAAGGATGGCTTATCAGTTATGTGACCATTGGTTATGGTTATCAAGGGTGGGTTTCATGCGGGAACAAGCTAGGTAGAGACTTTTAATCTTGGGGAGCTTGTTGACTTGTTGCATGTTTTCGTACTTGTACTTGATTTGTTGTACTGAATTATACACTGTTTATTAGGAACTAGCTGATGATCCTACCAATACACGGTGGTTGTGTACTGATACTGCACTTGCTTGTTTTCTTTGTGAGTACAGGAAATCTTCTAGCGGTTGACGCACAACCTCACTTGTAGGCCTGACTGTTCCAGATATCAAGGGTGAGCCGTTCGACCAAGCCGCCTTGGTTTTTTTCTTTGAGTTGTAGCCCAATTGTTTCGGGCTTAGACTATCTCCTTACTATTTTAAGTTTTGGGGTTTCATCCCTGTACTCTAGTATTGGTAGTGTTTAGTACGATGACTTTCAGATTCTAGGGGGATTTTTACGCAGGCTTATCTTAATAGTATTTGTTTTGCTTATTTAAACTGCTAGTTTAATTCCTGTTGCTAGTTTTAGGCTATTAGACTAGGCTGAGGGTTGAACTCTACTGGTTCACTCATCTGAGGGTAGAGTGGGTGCCACTCACGACAATTTGGGTTGTAACTAAGATGGTATTAGAGCCCTAGGTTCGTTGATCTCGTCGTACCCAACAGGTCTAGTAGAGTCTTGCAGAACGATGCGGAGACATCCGTACTTTTCTTTGAGAGGCTATGGGGCTTGAGAAAAAACTATCTCTTCCTTCTTCCCTTCGTGCTATAACTTACCTCATTCACTCTTCTGTCCACAGATGTTTAAAACAAGGAAATAACAGAGCTACAGTAGAAGTCCCAGTAGCGGGCCTGGCTATTCGTGGTAGAGGTAGGGGAAAGGGAAAAGGATGAGGTAGAGCCACACCCGCCAGGGGTGGGGCTCGAGCTATGGCTGATGCATGTGAGGCAACCCCTCCCCCACCTCAGGAACATTTTTCTGAAGATGTAGAAGTTGTGGCTGAAGATGGTGAGGCACTGGAGGAGGCGACACCGGTTGGGGGTGCAGGCCTTCCTACTATGACACCAGAAGCCTTTCAACAGGCTTGGAACATTTTGAGTGGTTTAGTTGGTGCTGGATCTATACCTGTAGATTTTGCAAACCAGGCCGAGGATACTCAGCCAACGGTTACTACAACGCCTAGAATGGATGCAGCTTCAGGCACAAATGATTTCTTCAGGCCAATGCTAGGTCCAGTGATGACAGGGAATTAGCATGAGATGCTGACAAAGTTTCTCAAGCTGAAACCTCCTACTTTTCAGGGTATTGATAGGGAGGATGCTTATGAGTTCATCTTGGATTACTATTAGAGGTTGCACAAGTTGGGTATTGTACGTAGCATGGGGTTGAGTTTGTCACATTTCATCTACAAGGTGATGCTAAGCAGTGGTGGAGGTCTCATGTGGAGTGCCGGTCTCCTGTTCTACCCCCACTGACTTGGGAACAGTTTCATACTATATTTTTAGAGAAGTACGTACCCCATACTTTGAGGGACCAAAAGAAGGATGAGTTCTTGAACTTGGAGCAGGGTAGCATGTCAGTCTCTGCTTACGAGGCTAAGTTTCATGCCTCGTCTCATTTTGCCACACAGATATTGGGTTCCGAGGAGGAATGGGTCCGGTTTTTTGTGAAGGGTCTGAATACTGAACTGCAGGTACTGTCAGTGCATATGACTTCTTCGAGGAAGGGCTTTAATGATGTGGTGGATTATGTGAAGAAGTTAGAAGGAGTTAAGTAAGCGGGGCAGGCTAAGGCTTTAGCCAAGAAGCCCTGGAATGAGGGAAATTTTGGTGGTTCGTACTCTAGGGGCCAGAATCAGCAGGCATACTTAGCCCGTCCTATCCAGTCAGATCTTCTAGCTGCTATAGGTGGTTGTCAGGGAGCTCATAATCAATCCTCAGATCTTAGAGGCCAGGGAGCGTCTTATGCATCAGCTAGCAGGCCTACACTTGACCGTGGTTGCTTTCATTGTAGGGATCTGGGCCATTTTAATAGGGAATGCCTACTCAGGCAGACAAGTAATCAAGGTCAGCAATAGTCTTGAGCAGTGGTCCTGGCATGTAGAGGTGGTAATGCTAGAGGTCTTCCACATGGTGGGCTAGGTAACTTTTAGGGAGGCCAGGTCGACAGAGGAATGGCGGCGGGGGTAGGGGTACAACGCAGCCAGTCTGGGAAGTTACCTGGATTGATGATCAGGCTCATTGCTATACATTTCTAGGGAGAACTGAGGCGGAAGCATCAGATGCGGTGATCACATGTACCATTCTTATCTACGATAAAATGGCTTCAGTGTTATTTGACCTAGGTTCTACATATTCTTATGTATCTGTGAGTTTTGTGTTGGGTCTGGAATTGAATTGTGATATCCTTGATTCCCCTATCCATGTTTCTACCCCGGTTGGAGAGTCTATGATTGTGACTCATGTTTATCGTGATTATTCTGTTGTGTTTATGGGGTTGCATACTTGGGTAGAATTGGTAATCCTGGATATGGCTGATTTTGATATCATCTTAGGCATGACCTGGATGTCCCCTTATCATGCTGTGTTGAACTGTAACACCAAGACTGTGGCTCTAGAGATTCCGGGTAAGGATAGACTAGAGTGGGAAGGTGTGTACAGGCCTAAGCCAGTTAAGGTCATATCATTCGTTCAGGCTAGGAAGCTAGTGGGAAGAGGGTGTCTAGCCTCCTTGACTCATCTTCGGGATGATAGTATGGAGTCCCTATCTATTGAGTCAGTTCCGGTGGTCTCTGAGTTTCTAGAGGTGTTTCCAGCGGATTTGCCTGGTATGCCTACGGACAGGGATATAGACTTTTATATTGATTTGGAGCCAGACACTCGTCCCATTTCTATTCCTCCGTATCGTATGGCTCCGGAAGAGTTAAGGGAACTTAAGACTCAGCTGCAGAAACCCTTAGATAAGGGATTTATCCGTCCTAGTGCTTTGCCTTGGGGTGCTCCTGTGTTGTTTGTAAAGAAAAAGGATGGTAGTATGCGGATGTGCATAGATTATAAGCAGTTGAATAAGGTGACCATCCAGAATAAGTACCCTCTACCTCGCACTGATTATTTGTTTGACCAGCTTCAAGGTTTATCGGTGTTTTCAAAAATCGACTTGAGGTCGGGGTACCATCAGTTTAGGATCAGGCCCGAGGACATTCCTAAGACTGCTTTTTGGACTCAGTATGGGCATTATGAGTTCCTAGTAATGTTGTTTGGGTTGACCAATGCGCCGGTAGCATTCATGAGTTTGATGAATGGGGTATTTAATTCGTATTTGGATTCCTTCGTGATTGTGTTTATCGATGATATTTTAATTTACTCCAAGAGTAGGGAGGAGCATGCTAGTCATCTCCGTATTGTGTTGGACATCTTGAGACGCTAAAAGCTTTATGCGAAGTTCTCCAAGTGTGAGTTTTGGTTGACTTCAGTTGCATTCTTGGGGCATATAGTGTCAGAAAAGGGGGTGATGGTAATTCCCCAGAAAATTAAAGCAGTCAAGAGTTGGGTCCGGCCTAGCTCTGTGACTAAGGTGAGGAGTTTTGTTGCACGCAGGATACTACCAGAGGTTTGTTAAAAACTTTGCATCTATTGCTACTCACTTGACCAGGCTGACAAAGAAAGATGTACCATTCGTGTGGTCCGACAAGTGCGAGGAGAGCTTCAAAAAGCTCAAGACACTTCTGACCACGGCTCCTATATTTTCCTTATCGGTGGAAGGTAAAGACTTTATTATTTACTGTGATGCTTCACATTCTGGTTTGGGTGCTATGTTGATGTAGGATAAGAATGTGATAGCCTATGTATCTAGGCAGTTGAAGGTGCATGAGAGGAACTACCCGACTCACGACTTAGAGTTGGCCGCAGTGGTCCTTGCACTCAAGATTTGGAGACACTATCTCTATGGTGTCAAGTGTGAGGTGTTCACCGATCATTGCAGTCTGCAACATGTGTTCACTCAGAAGGATTTGAATTTGAGGCAGAGAAGGTGGATGGAGTTATTGAAGGACTATGATGTGACTATTCAATATCATCCGGGTAAGGCTAATGTGGTGACAGACGCATTGAGCCGGAAGACAGTTAGCATGGGTAGTTTGGCTTGTTTGGGGGTGTTCAAATGACCACTAGCAAGGAAAATTCAAGCTTTGGAGGCCAAGTTCATGCGCTTGGGTGTTTCAGAATAGGGTGGATTATTGGCCAGCATTGAGGTCAAAACCACTTTCATAGAGGAAATAAAGGCCAAACAGTTTTAGGATCCGAAACTGAGTAAGCTTTGAGGTAAGGTAATATCTAGGGAATCCAAGGATGTCACGTAAGACTCTAGTGGAGTACTAAATTTTAGAGAGAGGATTTGTGTTCCTCGGGTCGATGATATAATTTAGAAAATCTTAGCGAAAGCCCATGATTCACGGTACTCAATTCATTCGGGTGTGACTAAAATATACAGGAACTTGAGGCAGCGTTACTGGTGGCCCGGGATGAAGAGGGACATAGTCAATTTTGTGTCCAAATGTCAGAATTGCAAGCATGTAAAGTATGAGCACCATAGACCTGCAGGACTACTTCAGAGGATGCCCATTCAAGAGTGGAAGTGGGCAACGATAGCCATGGACTTTGTGGTGGGTCTTCCCAAGACATTGGGTAAGTATGACTCCATTTGGGTCATTATTGACAGGCTGACCAAGTCCGCTTATTTCATTCCGATCAGGGTAGATTACAATTCACAGCAATTGGCTAAGATATACGTGAAGGAGTTTGTGAGGTTGCATGGGGTGCCACTGTCCATCATTTCAGGTAGGGGTACGCAGTTCACCTCTAAATTTTGGGGAAAGCTACATAAAGAGTTGGGTACACAACTCACTTTTAGCACAGCCTTCCATCCTCAGACTGACGATCAGTCAGAGAGGACGATCCAGGTATTGGAGGACATGCTGAGAGCATGTGTGATGGACTTTGGGGGTCATTGGGACAAGTTTCTTCCATTGTGTGAGTTCTCATACAACAATAGCTATCACTCCAGTATTGACATGGCACCATTTGAGGCGTTGTATGGGAGGAGCTGCAGATCACCGGTTGGGTGGTTTGAGGAAGGCGATGTAAAGCCTTTGGGAGTGGAATTGGTAAAGGAAGCACATGAAAAGGTAAGGGGCATTCAGGCCAAGTTGTTGGCTTCCCAAAGTAGGCAGAAGGAGTATGCAGATCGCAAGGTCCGGGACATGGAATTTCAGGTTGGTGAACATGTATTATTGAAAGTGTCACCAATGAAGGGAGTTATGCGATTTGGTAAGAAAGGCAAGCTTAGCCCTCGGTTCAGAGGTCCGTTTGAGGTTCTGGATATTGTGAGGCCTGTGGCTTACAAGTTAGCACTGCCTCCCAGTTTGTCAGGCGTCTATTCGGTATTCCATGTATCCATGTTTAAGCGTTACCATGGGGATGGGGACTACATCATCAAATGGGATGAGGTGCTTTTTTATAAGGATCTTTGTTATGAGGAGGAACCAGTCTTGATTCTTACTCGGGATGTCCAGAGGTTGAGGACAAATGGGACCAGGTCCATCGTTACGAGTAGTCCAATCGTGCCATGTTTTAGAGTTAGAAATCTCTGGGTTTGGGAGTTTGAAATTCTGGGCTAGGCTAGTCTCGGCCAGTTTTGGACTGAGGTGGAGTCTAGGGCAATCTGGGTAAGGATTGGGTTGGATATATTGTGTTGAGCTAGTTTTCCTCGTAGCTAACACATAGAGAAGTCTGGGGGACTTTTCGAAATCAAATTCGGGTAAGTAGAACTCCCAAAATCGAGGTTGACATGAAGGGGTTATTTTGGGACATCGGGAAAATAAGTGTGTTGTAAAATGGACTAATTTTGGAGGTTTTATGACTTTCTATCCCATGTCAACCACGACCTCTTCTGTAGCGGAAAAATTACTGCTACATCGGAAGTCAACGTCAGTCAGCCTCCGCCATAGCGAACTACTCCGCTACGGCGACACCGCTATAGTAGAGCGGACCGCTATAGCGGGATCGACGGGAATTAAAGCAGAAACATTCCCCAAACCATTCAGTTTTCACAATTTCATTCTGGGAGAAGGGCAAGGAGATTCCAGGCGATTCTACTCCATTTTCCATTGCTTTTCTTCCCTAAGGTAAGGTTTCTACTCCCCAATGTTCGTACTACTTTTCCTACGCGGTAGAATTTCTAGGAGGAAACTTGGGGAAAGGTTGGAATAACCTACGGATGGTAGAATCCAGGGAAGAATGGGGATTCTAGGCATGGAAGTTCTTGGGCATTGCTAAAATTAAGTTTTTATGATCACATATTGCTAAATTCTCTATTCTTATCCGTGAAAATGATAGAATTAGGGAAATTAATGGTGGGAAGCCTGGGAAAAAGGGTAGGATAATCATGGGTGGCTTGGGGGTCTGGGATTTGGTGTAATCCGGGTAATGTGTAGGCCTTGTTTGTTAATTTAAGTACTTGTATATTGTTTTAGACCAAGAACGAGATAGGAATCCGAAACACGGGAAAGCTCGGGTTGAGTAGAGCTTGGATCATTTTGAGGTAGGTGATGGCTTATGATTCTTGTGAATGTTGTATATTGTTGTATGAATTGCATTGATTAGAGGAATTGTGTAGGATGTCTAAGAGTACTGTTTTACAATCTGTGAATTAAACAGTGTGTTGCTTGTTGGTTTTACAAGTTGTTTGTTCATTATTTGACTGTGGATTATTGACATTTGGTTAGCTCGGGTACCACGCCTAGTACATGTATAACAAATGGTTGGATCGGGTACCACGCCTGGTACAGATATAACAAATGGTTGGCTCGGATACCACGCATGGTACGAAATACTAACGGTTGGCTCGGGTACCACGCCTGGTATGGATTTATTTTACTGCATCATTACATTGATATTGTTGCATTGCATTGACTGTTATTGGTTCCGTGAGTAGACCGGTCTGCTTTATTGAATTGTGATATTAGTTGGTGGTCCTTGAGTGACCGGGAATTCTTTTATGTCTGTTGAATTGGTCTTGGATTAGGCCGGATTTCTGTTTAACACTTAGGTGTTGTTTATAGGGGATCCCAGGGTGGGTACGGGCTAGATGAAAGGATGGTTTATCAGTTATGTGACCGTAGGTTATGGTTATCAAGGGTGGATTTCATGCGGGGACAAGCTAGGTAGAGACTTGTAGTCTGGGGGAGCCTGTTGACTTGTTGCATGTTTTCATACTTGTACTTGATTTGCTGTACTGAATTATACATTATTTATTGGGAAGTTGCTTATGATCTTACCAGTACACAGTGGTTGTGTACTGATACTGCACTTGCTTGTTTTCTTTGTGAGTACAAAAAATCTTTCGGCAGTTGATGCACGACCTCACTTGTAGGCCTGACTGTTCCAGATATCAAGGGTGAGCTGTTCGACCAAGCCGCCTTGGTGTTTATCTTTGAGTTATAGCCCAATTATTTCGGGCTTAGACTATCTCCTTACTATTTTAAGTTTTGGGGTTGCATCCCCGTACTCTAGTATTGGTAGTGTTTGGTACGATGACTTTCAGATTCTAGGGGAATTTTTCCACAGGCTTATCTTAATAGTATTGGTTTTGCTTATTTAAACTGCTAGTTTAATTCCTGTTGCTGGTTTTAGGCTGTTAGACGAGGCTGAGGGTTAAACTCTACTGGTTCGCTCATCCGGGGGTTGGGTGGGTGCGACTCATGATGGTCTGGGTCGTGACAAGATAGTTTCATATATGTACGATAACGTAATTAGTTTGCGATAAATATATCCATATTGTTTTATAAAAGAATAGCCCAAAAATATACTAGCCACAAAAAAAATACAATAAAAATGGCTGCATGTATATGTAATGTATCGATATTGTATAAAAGTTATGTAATATATCGATATTGTGTAAATAGTGTATAAACATGTAGATATTATATAAATAGTATATAAATGTGTATCGATATTATATAAAAAGTTATTTAATATATCAATATTATATAAATAGTGTATAAATGTGTATATATAGGAGGTGCTATAAGTGATGAGGGATGAGAGGCTGCATTCTTTCCTCTATTTTCTCAAACATTTACCAAGATTTTGATTAACCATAGTTAGCAGTGGATAGTTGTATTGAAAGCTCACCTAGATTTGTAACCTTGTTACAATTATATAGTTGAGAGACCTGTTAGAATGTGTATAAAGATTTGAGAAAACTTCAATGAGTTTGGGGAACTGGCTTGTTAATCCTATTAGATATAATTCCATCACAAAATTCAATAACCATAAAAGAACTTGGTTTGCAAGTTCTTGCAATCCCAACCAACTCAAAGTCTCCTCTAAATAGACAAATTTTATATATAAGCTCCTCTCGATGTTTCAAGTCTTTTGATATATAATTCACGCAAAATGATTCACGTTTGCGGCATGTCAAATTTTCAAATTGAGCTTTGAAGCTTTAATGGATGATTGATCATGGAAGAAGAAGGAAGGAAGACTGAAAATAACAATGAAAGAAGAAAGAAGAAGAAAGAAGGAAGGAAGAAGAAGAAAGAAGAAGTCATTAATAGCTGAACATGGAAAAAGAAGAGTTTAGTGGAAGGAAGAAGAAGAAGCGGGTTAGTTTGATAAAATTGGGCCATTTTTTTGTTGCAAAATGATCGAGCAACCATCCCGTGTAATTATCCCAAATATCAATCTGCTCTATCGATGTGATCTGCGATCCAATCCTCGCCCGTAAAATAATTTGTGGCCCGTGGATCTCCTTTAAGCTCATCGTTGATTGCTCATTAGGGTTTTTGAAAATATCTTTGTGGATTAACCACCTACGGGCCATACATTTATTCATGGTCAACAAGTTCAACCAAAGGTGTTCTAGTCAACTTGATCTTCTATGCATGTACGAGCCGTGAATGAGACACAAGGTCATACTTTTCCTCATACCTTGACCAAATCTGTAGGATCCTTTTGACACCTTCTTTAAATCTTTTCACAAACTGATCCACGGGTCGTGAATTGATCTGTGATCGTGGATGATCCTGTTTCTGGCAGTTTTCTATCTTTTTCTCCTTTAGTCCATTCTGAGTTCTAAAACCTAAAAAATAATATTCTAACATTATAATACATAAAAACATGCACAAAAACATATAAAACCTCAAGTAAAAGAAATAAGATGTGTCCTAATTTAAAGGAACATCAACACCCCTACTTAAAGACTTTGTTTGTCCTCAAGCATGTCACACCCTAATCTTGGGAGGTGCGACTAGCACCTACTGCCACACTTGTCCCTCGAGCGAACCTACATAGGAATATATGCTACTGATCATATACCAGCAACATATAAATTAATAACAAATAATCAGAAGTCAAGGACGGCAAGTCCATAATCAGAGAATCTTGTAGCGATAATAATCTCAGCTAACCCAATAATTCATTATAGAAAAAAATAGTCGCGATACGAGTCGACAAGGCCACCATGATATCTGTAAAATCAGAAGATACATACAAGGGCCAACAAGGCTACCAAACTGATAATAATAAAGTAGTAAGGCCAAAATGGGCGACCAAAATGTACTACAATATGACCCAAGGTTGTAGGCCTGTAAGAGTAAAGAATCTTATCAGGACAGTGCCCTGACCTTCCCATCATCTATATATAACATAGACTCCCTAAATACTTGACCTGGAAACTCTGAAGCTAGTGGAGCTTACCAATCACCTGAAACTCGGCAACACTACTAAAAAGGCTTGTCTACCTGTTTGGTAGGACCTACAAGCATGAATGAGTGCCCCCAAACAATGGATACATCAGTAAAAATAATGTATCGAGTATGTAAGATAAAAAATTAACTGAAACTAATATAAAAAATGAGGTAAGCAAATCAATAAGGAGTCGAAGGATAGTCAGAGCGTATTTAACTATTTCCTGACTCTGACCTTACCAATCGTAATTAGTTTAGCAATCAATTCAATTTAACCGGGATAAGTAATATCATAGAGTACTGTGTGTAATCAGATAAATGTGTCAAGGGTAATTATAGCACAACCAAACTTTTCCCAACGCAAATCACACAATAAAATTCAAATAATAACCTAACCAGGTCCCATAAGCTCAGTGGGTACAAATAACAATCAATGGCATCTACTCGAGACCCTATAAGCCTGCCAAGGTGCAAAATAAATCAATATAAACCTAAAGGCTCACCCTAGCACCATGGCCAAATTATATCACTGTATGGCCTATAGGCTTTGTATATCTTTCTAACCCGTAGGCTACTGGTACATATGTCTAGACTGTAGGCTACATGTACTCCTTTATGGGTGGTCAGTCCAAAACCTGGCTTTGTAAAGCCCCTGGGGTAAGACCCCCTCTGAAAGGCATTATTTATTGTATAGCCCGTGAGTGAACATGCTATGTATTTCTAAGGGCCCATCGGCTCCATACAGTCGATGAGCCCTTCGACTCTAAACTGCCCCATCGACATTGTGTCCTGGTATGCTAGATAAACTCCCCAACCTTACAAGACTAGGCCAAGATACAAATACCCTGCGAAGACTACCCATCCTCACAAGACTTGGCTGACATGAAAATACCACTCGAAGGTAACCCGTTGTCACAAGAATCATCCAACATGAAAATACCACCCGAAGGAAACTCGGCCTAAGACTCGGGCGTCATGAAAATACTGCCAAAAGGCAACCCAGCCTTAAAAGACTCGATTGATATGTAACTCTTATTTTGAAAAGGAACAATTGCAGCCCTAAAGGCGAAACAAATAACCCATGGCCCGAAGGCATCAACAAATAGGTAAGTGGCCCAAAGGAAAGCAAGTAAACTATAAGTAACCTGTACAAATAGTTTCTAAGTTTTATCTAAGAATGAGGTCGCTATCAAAGGAATACAAATTCCGATAAGAGGAACATAAGTGAATCAAGCAGCCAACCAAAACAACTTATTGCTACGAGTAACTCATCATAAGTACGCTATGTTTTACGAAAATATGCCATGAAGAAATGATTGACTTGACATACTTTATTCTAGCCTTCACAAAGTCACCATGAATTTTACCCGCTTACTTGAAGCCTAAAGTAGTTGCAAGAATCAAAATCCCTAATTTTTGAGCATCGTCTATGCCTCGAACAACTTTTTTAACTAGACCCAAGAAACTATATGATAAGTATTTAAACTTCAACAAAGCTCTTTCCTCAAGGGTCCCTTAGATTCCACAGACAAAGGAATGACTTCAACGCCCATAGCCTTGAAGGCAACCACAAATAGCCTCACAACCAAATAGTAAAGACACAACTCACCAGAGTATACATTTTCTAATTCATAACTAGACAGGGAATCTACATATGGCGAATATGAGTCCCCAACAAAGAATTACTATGATAACACAGGATAAAACAACCCCAATTTGAGATATCTACATATAGTTCTCTGATAGCACAACATAAGAGGAATACAATACTATACTTATCCAAAA
This sequence comes from Jaltomata sinuosa, assembly GCA_003996215.1. Taxonomy (NCBI): domain Eukaryota; kingdom Viridiplantae; phylum Streptophyta; class Magnoliopsida; order Solanales; family Solanaceae; genus Jaltomata; species Jaltomata sinuosa. The sequence continues at coordinate 247,296 of QJPP01001373.1, forward strand.
GCTCTACAAATAACACTTAAAAAGAACGCTAGATTCAGAACCTCTAAAATTAAGGAATCATGCCAAAAGAGAAAGGAATAGCCTCCACATACCTTGAATTCGAGCTCAAACAACTTGGTGTAAATTTTTTGGTTTTCTTTCAGTGATCAAATATAATGTCAAGAAGATTCTTCCCACAATATATATATATATATATGCTAAAATGTATATATAAACATCATACAACAACTGCCTTTAATTGGATGATTTCACCATTAATGACTTTATAAATGATAAAATAAAAGTGCAAAATGAAGACTTATGCCACCATTTATTTTAATGAGTGCTTTAGACTTCCCCCACATCCACAAGGAAGTGGAGGTAGCAATACAATAACCATTTTTATCCCTTTACTCTCGGTATTGCTTAAGGTCGTGGTAAAACACATATAACTTTTTTCCTATATTACAAATGATGGAATACTATTTTTGATAAATGTTACATAGAAATAATAATAATATCACCTCATAGCTATACTTAATATCTCTATTAAAGTATTAATAAATTTAAGGCATTTAGGAAAAATAGAAAAATACTTTTATTAAATCCCAATTAATTGGATGTCTCCAAACAAGCGGGGTATTATAATAAAGAACTCAAATTTAGGCTTGTAAGCCTTTTACACGAGACAATAAATAACACTATGCATGCATTGTTACATCCTTCCTCCCTTAGGAATATTTGTCCTCAAATGTGAATAACACGCATGATTAAGTCTAGAAAATTTTGAATTTCCGATAGAGCCTTCTCTATACATTGAACTATCCCGCACCTGCCAAACAACCTAGGAAGCAACGTACTTGATGCTTCACAAGGATACTAATAGCCAATGGCATCTCATCGATCCTCACATGGCCACCCCTGACACATTTTCAAATCTTAAGCCAAAACTTACCTTCAAATGCAACAACATCATCCTTGGAAATGCTATGATGGCTCAAATCAGGATCGACACTCAACAAGGTCTGTATAGGCCTGATGGCTATAGACCTTCATCATACAACCTCGATACCTCCATTCTTAGGAATCAACTCCACAACACAATCTGAAAGATAAAAGAACAATAACCAATCCTAAATGACTTGTAGCCTCCTTATTATAAGTATGATGAAAAACACAACCAGAATCAAGACTCTACTAGTATGACTTACAGAATCCCTACAATATGATATTGCTCTAATACTAAGTTTATTATGCCACAACCTCGAGAGGCGTGATTGACACCTAGTGCCACACTTGACCCTCAAGCAAACCTAGCTCGGTATATAGGCTACTGGGCACATACCAGCAACACACAAATCAATCACAAATAATCAGAGGTAAAGGACAATCCCACAATAATAATAATCTCAACTAACCTAACAATTCATAATAGACATAAATTAGTTGCTATGTGGAGGCCGACAAGGCCACCATAATACCTATAATAATAAAAGATACAGAAGATACATACAAGGGTCAAAAATCCCACCATGCTGATAATAATAGAGCAATAAGGCTGACATGATTGATCAAAATGTACTAACACATGAACCAAGTCTACAAAACTCTAAGAGTAAAGCATATGATTAGGACAGGGCCCCGACCTACCCATCAACTATATATAACGTAGACATCCCAAAATACTGAACCTGGTAATTCTGAAGGAAGTGGAGCTTTCCAATTAGTTGAAACATGACAACACTACTGAAAAATCATATCTACCTATCTATTAGGACCTATAGGCATGAATGTTGCACCCCTCAGGAAATAAGGACATTAATACAAAATAATGTATCGAGCATATAAGGCAATAGAATAACTAAAACTGATGTCATAAATGCAGTAAGTAAACAGATAAGGAGCAAAAGGATAGTCAGAGCATACTTACATACTCCTGACTCTGACCATACCATTCGTAATAATTTTATCAATCAATTACATTTAACCAGGCTAACTGATATCATAAAGTACTATATGTAATGAGAGACAAGCATCAAGGGAAATCATAATGTAACCTAACTGTTCCCCATGCAAATTACATAATAATATTAAAAGAATAACTCAACCGAGCCTCCATAAGCTTGGAAAGTATAAATAACAATCAATACCACCTAATTGGGCCCCCATAAACCTGTTAAGTTCAAAATCAATCTATATACCCATACAGGTTTACCCTGGCCAATCTATATCATTGTTTAGCCTGTAGGCTCTGTACATCTCCGTAGCCTATCGACTATTGATATATCTTTCTAGCCAGTAAGTTGGTAAAGTCCAAAATCACTCTCTAATGAAAGAGATGGAAATGGTCGTTTGCAAAATAAGTACCCAACAAGAGGTCAGGTTGATTTTCCATAGAGATTATGTTAGATTTTCCAAGGTTTGTAAATTAACTCACACAATCAAGTGTATTGCATAAATAAGAAGTAAAATAGGGGAGTTGGTTTAAACAAGTAAACAATTGAGTATGAAAAGACAATGAAGTAACATGATTATCGGTATCAAGATTAGTGGATCTAGGGGTGTGCATTTGATGGGGAGTATCTTTGATAGCTACTAAGTAGATTCCCTAGAACAAATTATAGCATTGATAGTATTTGTTTTAGCTACACTCAAAGTTTCTCAACCTATGAGTGTGTCTATCTTTGGGTTCTCTCAAACCCCAAAAATTATACTCAATAATCAACAAATTAATTGCTTGGGTAGGCTTAGACTATCTCTAGCTCTAGCCTTTAGATGAGGTTTTAGCTCCAAATCCCCACTATTAAATCCTTACCCAATTCCACTTCTCTTTGTCAAGTAAAATTGAAATTAGTGGACTCAATTAATGTTTGCAACCATTAGTTATTAAATTAAACCTCAAAGAATTCAATAGATCCATGATTATTAATCATTTCTAAGAACAAATAGTCAATACCCAATCAATACTAAACACCCATTATTTGTACACACCCCTAGAAGAGAAATTAGCTACTCATACTTAAGGTAAGAGAAATTATACCACGAAGGAGTTCCTCAAAGCCATTCATAATGAGAAATTAATATCAATTCTAAGCTTTTCAACCTTCAACAATGGTGTTTTCTCAATTCTAGAAGAAGAAGATTCTAAGAGTTATACCTTTTCAAGTGTACTAGCTACAATATATAAATTGGGGAAAAACTAGGTGTAATATTCCTAGCACAGATCCCAAAATTGTCATTGGAAGCTTTTCAAATATGCAACTTAAGTCTGGATGATTTTACTTCTCGGGTGACTTGTAGGCCACATACGTTAGCACTTGCGGTCGCATGCAAGTACTTGTGGCATGCATGTGCCCTTAATACTGGGCAGTGTCCAATTTGTCTTCTGCACGTCATCTTCAAAATGGGGACTTGCAGCATGCAAGTCCAATGCATGTACCGGTCAGAAGGCTTATCTCTAGTTCATTTCTCGACTTGGCTTTCTTTCATTGCATATTTGAGTCCAAATCCTCTTTCATCTTCAAGTCATATAAATGCCTGTATTTAAGAGAACAAAGGGCATAAATTCCTACTAAAAGCACAAGATTGAGATAATAACTCATGTTTAAGAGCCTAATAAGATGGTAAATTACTAACTTATCAAACCCCCAAACTTGAACTCTTTATTGTCCTCAAGCAAAACATTCACTAAGCATAGGATTGACTCAAGCTTTCCAAGATACAAGGATTGCACATAGGACTACTACAACTCAAATAAAATAAAACAATAAAAAAACTCAAAACAAAAAGACTCAACAAAAGCACTAATCTCAATTGGTACCACCATGAATTCAAGGCAAACACAAGAACTTCAAAATTTGGGGAACTTTTTCATATAAAACATGATCACATAGCATCTCAAGTCAGTGACACTAAACCTTCAAGGCTTGCCTCAAAGTTTAAGTCATAACTTATCGTATTCATTCCCCTCAATTTTAATCAAGACTTCTCTATTTACTACAAGGGTGTGATGTCACTCACAATAAGAGAGAATCCCACTCACAATCATGTAATCGATAATATAGGGATTATAAGGTATGACAAAACATGCTCACTCTCTCTCGAAGTTTTAGTGCACACACATAGAACCATATGCTTGCCCTTTATGTAATTCACCACTAGTGTAGAGTTACAAAGCTCAAAATCAATAAAGATAACTGTGTAGGCTAGGGGAAGGGAAGGACATCATTTATATTAAGTGACTAGAACCTCCCTAACGCTATCATTAGGCATTCAAGTACACCGCTCACATCATTGATTCAACTTCACCTTATTTCTCCCTCTCACAACCCAAGTCTTTCCCAAAGCCATTCTTCCCAACACCTTTGATTTACTCATTTTCATTCACAAGGCATGAGGTAGCACCACTCAATTCTTTTTCTTTCTTCCTTTTACCTTTGGAGAATTTCAAGATTCACAAGATAAGAACTAGGTTCCACCCCGAATTTAAGCTCAATTCCTCATTCAATCATTAATGCACACACCTCTAAACTTAGGCTTTTGCCTACATTAAGCACTTTACATTTCATTTATTCTCCCTAAACATAGACGTTTAGCCTACATCTTCATTCACTAGCAATTAGGGAGGAAGGGGTGCCAAAATAGAGGATCATAAAGGTAAAGGCGTGTAACATGGTTGTCAAGAAAATGCTCAAAGAGGTTGACTAGGATCAATGTTAAAAGAAGGAAATTTGTGGTAAAGTGACTATTCAAAAAGGGCCTAAGGTCATCTTCCAAGATCAACATCTAGGATTTTACCTTGAATCACATTTAGGACAAGTTCTAAATGATATTCATACACAAGAACATACTAAACTTTACCACACAAGGCATCATAATACTAGGATTCAACAGTTATTCTCAAAACCAATTGAAACAAATGAGTTTTGACAAGCTATTTTGAGTTTTGCACAACTCATTTTGTGAAAAAAAAATCCAAACATAGAATGTAAAGCTCATGACATGAGAATGTTTTTCAAATTCATTTTCCCCTCTTTTCTCAATTTAAAAAAATTTGTTGCCAAGAAAATTTGTGGTGGTGGTACCATTTGAGAAAAAATGCATAATAGAATCAGAATAAATACCATTTTCCCTTAAGAAAGTCACTCTCAATCTATCATAGGAAAATGTCACCCAGTTTGACACAAAAAATAAAGAAAAGAAAATTTTTCTCCATGGAAAATAACCGTGGTATAAAGAAAACCCTTGGAGTTTATTATAATTAACTATTATCTACAAAGGCGATATTGAATTATGCACTCATGGATGATTTGAGAACAAGGCCTAACAAAGGCACTTAGAGCAATTTGCAAGCACGGGTAGTAGGATATTTAGTGTGTAAAACCGACCCAACACTATGGCAAAAAATCACATTTGAAGAAAAACGATTGAGCCCGACGAGGGTGCAATATATAAACATAACAAAATAAATCCAAAGCATGCCCGACAAGGGCCTAAATTGCATCAAATAAAAAATTTACAAACCAAGCCCGACGAGGACACCAAATCATCAATCATCAAAACAATATACCACACCCAACTAAAACTAAGCATTATCCCCAATGCACAAAAAAAGAAGAAGTAGGTATAAGGACTCCCTGGAATCAGTTGAAAATGGGAAGCCATCTCTCGAAGTCTAAGCATCAGGGGCAATGTAAGCATGAGCAAGATCAATTTGAAACCCATCTAGAGAGGATATTGAAGTATCTCTAGGTAGCTTAAGGGGTTCAAACTGAGAGGTCAATTTTCACCTATCAGGAAGCAACATCCTGGGAGAAAGGAGAGATTCTTAGGTACCTCTAAATTTGTGTGATCGGCTTCTTGTATCACATCCATCTCTAGCTAACCCACCCCACTATCATCTATACACCAATCATCCTGTAACACCTCAAAAATCAATTCAACTTTTGAACTTAGCAACTTGCAGAATTTTTAAACTTCCAGGGATCACAGTACAAGTTCACGAGCCGTGGGAAGTTCCATTAGTCATGGAAGGGACTCGTGATTCCAGTCCTGTAAACCACCTTTAGGTTTGAGAACCACGAGTCAATTTCATGGTTCATGGAACAAACCCGTGGAAGTCAGATAGAGAGAGGGCCTTTCCTCAGAAACAACAACTCGATTTCACGACTTGTAGAAGTTTCTACGGGTCGTCCTGTTAATCCGTGAAACATGATCCGCAGCCTAAAATCTTGGCCCAGGAACCACGAATCCAGTCCACGATCCGTGATTAGTTTTATGGTTCGTGGAAGGGACCCATGGAACCTGAAGCCGAGTTTTAAATCAGTTTTTTCTTAATTAAGTCCCAGGGGTATTTCAGCCATTACCCATCTTTTTAACTCCTAAGTGAGGTCATCTTGGCAATTTTTAGCATGGTTTCTAAAACTATTAGACTAAGTCCCTTCTCATTACCTCATTCATCTCCCAAAAAGGAAAAGAACTCTCTCAAGCTCAAGGTCTCAAGCTCCAAGTTCAAGTCTCCTAGTCTTTTCAATTTCAAGCGGGCTAGGTTCAATCAAGGTATGTCGGTATTCAACAATGGGATTCTTTCACCCTTTTTTCCAAAACCTCTAATTTATATTTTGATTTCATGAACTTTCAAATTAGGTTTCTTACCCAATTCTTATGGGTTTTGCTATAAATTGCCTTCTCATGATTTTATTATGAAACTCTATTAAATTGCATGATTTTACAAGTTTTTTACATATGAAATCTTATTTCATCTGTGGACCTCTCTTTGATCTCTGAATTAAACAATGGTCATTTTACCCTAATAGAACAGACACTACTGATCTTAGGCATATTTATACACCTAAGTGTCCTTATCTACACGCGTATAGCTTAGTTTTGAGGATAACTTGATGTGATATTAAGGTATGTAGTGTGTAAAGGGTGTACTTTGTGGCTAACATACATGTCTATAGTGTTTAGGGTGCATTTGTAATAAGTAATGAAGCAAAATGATCAAATAGAGTTTAAACGAGGAAACTAGTTTTGCTAGCTTGAGCTATGCTTATTCTAGGGTACTTTGATGATCTTTATTATGTTATATGGACTTATGTGTGTTGTGAGCTGTTGTAGGAGACCTTTTGAGGAGATATGGAAGCTAATTTATGCCCATGAACAAGATACAAGCCATTGGAACGCAAATCAAGGTGGAAAGAGTTTGTGGAAGCAAAAATGGACAGCCAAGAAACAACCTCCGTGCCACGGAGGCTAAGCCCCATTTGATGGGCATGGCACAGAGGTAAGCCACCAGAAAAATGGCCAAAAACCAAGGTCCAGGATCGATGAGGGTGTGACATGGAGCTTAGACTCTTCTATAGGCAGTGTGACATGGAGCTTAGGCTCTGCGATGGCCAGGGTGTCACGCTAGTTGTTCCCGTCGGGTTTGAACTTGGTTTAAGTTGGGGGCAAGGTTATAAATGCATATGATTCTTATGGAAAAACATATGGACGACCTAAAACACTATATAAGGAGTACTTAGCCATATCTACATACATCTTTGGAAGAACACACGAATTGGAGAGCAAAGGAGACATCAACGAGCTCAAACTAGGGTTCTTTGTTCTTTAACTTTTCTTTCTTGTAGTTTTACTTTATGAACTCATATATGGGGACTTGTTGTATGACTATGAGTGGATAAACACCCTATTTCTAGGGTTGAGGATACAACATCATTTCTTAATTATGGTTTTATAGTTGGTTCATTTGTTTATCAAGTCATGTGATTGTTCTTGCGTTCTTGTTTTACTATTCTAAAGCGTCATGAACTTTAGGATAAATCTAAGTCTCAAAACGAATTGACCGTAGGAGTTGAGGGATGGAATGAAGAATGTAGGGAGTGTGGATCATGTCCTTAACTATTAGATATTAATTGTGAAGGCTGATTTGCGGTTAGGATAGTGATATACCTAAATGCTCCACTTGGTTGATGAAACAGGAAGATAGTTGAAAGCATCCAAGTTAATGACTCACATCCCTGATCAATGATGTAGTTGTGAGATTAATTTGAATAGATGACTTAGAGGATGACCATTCTCGGGTTATAATATCAACCCCATAGATCAACAATCACGATAAACACCAACACCGGCTATAAACCATAGTTAAGCATGATTGTAAACTAACTGCCTCAACCCTGGATTTCTCCATATATTGTTTACAATCCAAAGTTTTATATCGTAGTTAATTCTTGTTTTTAGTTATAGAATAAAGTTCAACTCTTGGTTACAAATCACATTTGTTCAACTTCAATAGTATTAATTAAGATTAGATTGTTTGCTAAGCACAAGTCCCTGTGGGATCGATATTTGGCTCGCAAGAGCCACTTTATTACTTGTACGACCACGTACACTTGTGTCTGCGCATAGGAGAAAATAAGTTTTTGGCGCCATTACTGGTGAGTTGAAAATTAGCAACCGTCTGATTTTTGTTCTACTATTTTGTTTTACAAGTGCTAACAACTTGATCTTAACTACTGAACTTGCTGGTACAAGTTCTAAACTTGAGAAAGCTGGCAAGGGATAAGGAACTGGTTGACCCACTTCTTGAACCTGAGGAACACTTACACCAAGCATTGAGAGAAGCAGCACTTCTCGAGCAAAACTGTCATGTTCAACCGGCTGAGACTATTCCTGCAGTTATGGCGGAGGAACCACCACCAGCTCGCATGATAGTGCGCATAGTGGCAATCCCACTTGCGACTAATGTGACCTCCTGCATTTATAAGCCAGCCGTATGGGGAATATTTGAACTAAAACAGAACATGGTGCAATTATTACACACAAATGGATAGTTTACAGGTATGTCACATGAAGATCCACAGGTTTATCTCCAGAATGATTTGGAGATCAGTGACACATTCATTCCCAAAGGAGTCTCCATAGACTACGTGAGGCTCACACTTTTCACATTCTCACTGTTGGGAGAATCAAAGAAATGGTTGAAGGCAAAACCATCAAATTCGATCACAACATGGGATGATTTAGCAAAGAATTTCCTCATTCGATTCTTCCCATTAGGAAAAACTGCAAAGTTTAGTAGTGAGATTCTAAGCTTCAAGCAGAAACCAGACGAGAATCTCTATCATGCATGGGAGAGATTCAAGTCTCTTTTACAGGATTGCCCACATCACCAGCAGACTAACGAGGTATTAGCTCACACCTTTGTTGAAAGTATTGATCACAATACAAAGATTTTGCTAGATTCAGCAGCAGGTGGTCAAACTTTGGAAAAAACCTATGATGAGCTATATATTCTCCGCAACCGTATCGCACAAGGGAATCCAGAGTGGAATGGTGACATGTCTAGAAATATGGTGAAGAAGGTTACATGTATGATTGAGTTATATAGTGTCACAACATTAACGACACAGCTGGCCAGTTTTCAGACCCAAATTATGGCTCAATTCAACAAGTTGAGTGCTACTCAACCTCATGCTCAAGTGAATGCAGTGTAGCAGGTTCAGACTTGGTGCGAAAATTATGAGTTGAGTGGTCATTTGGTATACTTATGTGGAGATAATATGGAATCGGTAAACTTTGTAGGTAATGCACAGAAAGAAAATTTTAATTACGGGAATGCCTACAACCAAAATTGGCAGGGTCAGCCCAACTACTTTTAGGGAAGTAATCAGGCTCAAAAGCAGCAAAGTGCGCTGAACAATGCTCAGGCCAGCAATATTGAGGACATGTTGAAGAAGATCATGTCTAATCAAGAACAAATGGTTGCAGAGATAAAAAATCAGCAACTGGATCAAAAGAATCTTGAGACGCAGTTGGGCCAGTCAGCTCAGGCATAGAAAACAAGACCTCAAGAGGGTTTGCCTAGTGACACAGAAGCTCCAAAGTAAGTAATAGTGATCACCTTGATAAATGGCAAGGATTTGGTTGACGCACCTCCAAATAAAATTCCTGAGGTGCATGAAGCGTTGATCACATCCAACTAGATAGAAAATCTTGTGGAATCTAAGGAAGCTAGCAAGAAGGGGAAGTCTGAGTACCCTACTGAAAAGAAATTGAGCAACCCCGGAATAGACCACCACCACCATTCCCACAGAGGCTTAAGAAAGCAACAGAGGATTCCTATTTTAAGAAGTTCTTTGACACGTTCAGAGAACCTCACATTAACCTCCCTTTGTTAGATGTTTTGCAGGGAATGCCCAAGTATGCTAAGTACTTGAAGGATATGGTGGTGAACAAGAGAAGGTTGGCAGATGTTGAGACTGTGGCACTTACTGAGAAGTGCAGTTAAGTGGTGATGAGCAAGATTTCCAAAAAGCTCAAGGATCCTGGGAGTTTCACCCTTCCCATACAAATCGGTGAAAGTGATATGGTCCTGGCCTTGAGTGATTTGTGGGTAAGCATCAATTTGATTCCCTTATCATTGTTTAAAAATCTTGGGTTGGGGAAGCCAAGGCCTTCCTCAGTGGTGCTACAGATGGCGGACAAAACCAGAGTGGTCCCCGAAGGAATCATAGAGGATGTTCTCATCAAGGTTGGTAAGTTCATTATTCCTGCTGACTTTATTATTCTTGATTATGAGGTAGATGAAAGGGTACCAATCATATTGGGAAATCCATTCTTGTCTACTGGTGGAGCACTGATTGATGTAAGAGAGGGCACGCTCAAGATGAGGCTGAATGATGAAGAGGTGACCTTCAGAGTGTACACATCACTCAACACACCCTCACACTACAAGGATCTATGCATGATCACAACTATGTAAGTGGATGAGTGTGGGGTGGATAAAAGCTTACCTCTACTTAACTCTTTGGACACTCTCATTGATATGCCCAAAGTTCCAAAAGAGCCTGAACCTGAGAGACCTAAACAAAATTTTTAGAATGTAAATGCGAGGAAGACCCTAGACCTCGAGCATGAGCACCCAAGAGGCCTGAAAAGAAGAAGAAGATGGGACCTGAGTAGGAGGAACATGACAAGAGAATGGAAATGAGAGTTGTGATCTGAGTCATGCCACAACAGTAAATCAGGCGCTGCTTGGGAGGCAACCCAAGTTAAGGTAGGATTTTTATTCTTTTTTTAGTTTTTCTTTAGTATCACTTTTGGTGTTGTTTTTGTGTTGTGCTAACAGGTTGAAGGGAAGTCTGAGTACCTGAGATCTGATCTAAGGATCATGGAAAACACTAGGTGCAGGGTCCTTTGAACCCCGTTGATGGAAATAATGCTACTAGCTAGGCCTAGTGGCCTCAGAGAGTATTTCTTTCTGTACTTTTAATTTATACTTTAGGGACAAAGTATGGTTTTAAGTGTGGGGTGGGAATCTTCTGATTTGTTGAGGGTGAAGTGCGCTGTAGGGTGTCTATTTTTATTTGAAAGTTTTTGATTACATTGAAAAAAATTACAAAAAGATTTTATCTTTGTTTGTTTATTTTGTGTTTGGTCTGTTTAGTAGAAGCACACTTCACCCACCCCTTGTTTTTATTTTTGGTTCTTTTTTGGGGGGAAGCCCTTTGAACCCAATATCCCTTATTGATTTTTAGGAGTAAATTTAAAATTTCTATTTTTAGGAGTAGATACTCTTGCTAGGTGCTACACATAACTACTTGTTGCAAGTTGATGTTGAATTCTATAGAATGATCTGAAAAATTAAATGACTACTGTGAGACACCTAGTCTCTTTTATTTGACTCTTATGTGATGTTGGTTTAAATGTGAATTCTTGCAAGTTCTTAGTTGAGAGTCTATAAATAGCCTTCTTGATTTGAACATGTGCCATGTGTGAGTGAGGACTTTGTTATTCCATGATTGCATTTTGGTGTCTAGAACTTGCCCCATGTGTTTACAAAGCAAAATAAAGATGGTTCAGTTTAGGAGATGATATAGGCATTTCTTTGAAAGACATGTTTTATACCCTCTTTATCTACCCTTATGCATAACCTTAGCTAGCCCCGTTAATCCTTTAGCCTGTTTTTGGTAGCCTCATATGTATCTTATTCCTCTTCCTTCAATTGCCTGCAATTTGATCCAAAACTCCTAAGCACTTTAGTGAAAAAATTAAGATGTTAAGGAGTAGAGAATTTAAAAAGGGAAAAGTAAAGTGAAGCCCAATTAATTAGTTGTTGGTGTGTTGAAAATTGTTTATCTGTTGGTTGGTAGGGAGTAATGGAATGAAAGAAAAAGTGATTCACGTGATGATAGAAAATACTCTCTACCTAGGATGTGTAATCTAACTTAAAAAGATGGGGTAAAACAAAAGAAAGTTGGGAAGATAATAATGGTGTAAAATAGGTTGGTTGAAGATGAGTTCATTGTAAAGTGTGATGTATTAAATAGCTTAGAGGAAATAGTCACTATTTTTTACCAAATAGTTCCTACTCGTCCCTTAGCCAACATTACAATCCTTAAAGTCCTACTTGATCTTGAGCTTTGAGATTCTGACATTAGTGGAGTACTACACTAAGGGAAAGCCTATGGTTCATCTTATGTGACATGTGAATTCTTTGTGAAAGTGAGCAAAATTTGATTCTTACACTCATTTGTGTGATAAGTGTGAGTGAATATGGGTAACTCTCTTGTGGTGAGGGCGCCTGTTTGATGATAGATAGGTGTCTTATATGATTTCTTTGTTGAGTAATGTGCATGAGTGTGCCAACTTAGTAGAGTCAATTCTTGAGGCTAGGGAGTCTTGTAGTCGTATTCATGTGATTCTAGTTGTTATGGCATGTCGAATGTAGAACTTGCTATACATATGATCGTTGTAGTTCTAGCTTGAGTGTCTTAGTTTTAATAGAGATGTTTGAGTATTCCTTGATTGTGAATAGTATAGAGAGTTGTTCGAGGACAAACAAGGCTTTAAGTGTGGGATGGTGATCTTAGGCGTATTTATACACCTAAGTGTCCTTATCTACATGCGTTTAGCTTAGTTTTGAGGAAAAATTGATGTACTATTGAGTTATGTAGTGTTTAAATGGTTAACTTTATGGATAACATACATGTATATAGTGTTTAGGGTGCATTTGGAACAAGTAATGAAGCAAAATGATCAAATAGAGTTTAAACGAGGAAACTAGTGTTGCTAGCTTGAGCTATGCTTATTCTAGGGTACTTTGATAAGCTTTATTGTGTTATATGGACTTATGTGTGTTGTGAGGTGTTGTAGGAGACCTTTGTAGGATCTATGGAAGCTAATTTATGCCTACGAACAAGCTACAAGCCATTGGAACGCAAAGCAAGGTGGAAAGAGTTCGTGGAAGCAAAACTGGACAACCAAGAAACAACCTCCATGCCATGGAGGCTAAGCCCCATTTTATGGGCGTGGCACGGACGTAAGACACCAGAAAGATGGCCAAAACCCAGTTGCTAGGCGCAATGAGGGCGTGACATGGATCTTAGACTCCACTATAGGCAGTGTGACACGGAGCTTAGGCTCCGCTATGGCCAAAGTGTCACGCTAGCTGTTCCCCTTGGGTTTTAACTTGGTTTAAGTTGGGGGCGAGGTTGTAAATGCATATGATTCCTATGGGACAGCCTATGAACTATCTAAAACACTATATAAGTATTAATTAGCCACATCTACATACATCTTTGGAAGAACACACGAATTGGAGAGCAAAGGAGACATCAAGGAGCTCAAACTAGGGTTCTTTGTTCTTTAACTTTTCTTTCTTGTAGTTTTACTTTATGAACTCATATATAGAGACTTTTTGTATGACAATGATTGGATAAACACCCTCTTTCTAGGGTTGAGGCTACAACATGATTGCTTAATTATGGTTTTATAGGTTGTTCATTTGTTTATCAAGTCATGTGATTGTTCTTGCGTTCTTGTTTTACTATTCTAAAGCGTCATGAACTTTAGGATAAATCTAAGTCTCAAAACGAATTGACCGTAGGAGTTGAGGGATGGAATGAAGAATGTAGGGAGTGTAGATCATGTCTTTAACTATTAGATATTAATTGTGAAGGCTGATTTGCGGTTAGGATAGCGATATACCTAAATGCCCCACTTGGTTGATTAAACAGGAAGATAGTTGAATGCATCCAAGTTAAATACTCACATCCCCACTCAATGATGTAGTTGTGAGATTAATTTGGATAGATGACTTAGAGGATGACCATTCTCGGGTTATAATATCAACCCCGTAGATCAACAATCACAATAAACACTAACACCGGCTATAAATCATAGTTAAGCATGATTGTGTAGTAACTGCCTCAACCCTGGATTTCTCCATATATTGTTTACAATCCAAAGTTTCCTATCATCGTTAATTCTTGTTTTTAATTATAGAACAAAGTTCAACTCTTGGTTACAAATCATATTTGTTCAAGTTCAATAGTATTAATTAAGATCAGATTGTTTACTAAGCATGTGTGATCGATATTTGACTCACAAGAGCCACTTTATTACTTGCATGACCACGTACATTTGCGTGTGTGTTTGGGAGCGAACAACTACTCCAGAATCTAGTATCATTATCCCCTTCCTTCTATAGTCTAAGGCTCTCCCTTGCCTCAAGGTCTAGGCCTCAACCTTTCTATCTCATATAGGGCTGTACATATGATAAGTCGGTAATCTACCAACTTATTGAACCTTTATCCATGAATTATTGCTATGTTTTGAATAGATTTAGAGGTTCTTATGGCCTTTATTGATGTCTATATAGGTACTTGTGATCAAAGATAGAAAATAAGAAAATAGACCCAAAAAGATCTTATAAGGAGTGAAGTGTGAAGTGATCGAAAAAAGATGAAGAATCTGTCCTGAGATATGGCTTTTGTGTGACACACACAAGCCGTGGTGCATTCTGAACCTCCCACTGCATGAACTTAGGATTGCCTGAAGGATCTGTCATGGGGTGCGATCGTTGTGCAACGCGCACAACCCATGGTGCGAACTGCACCCACTTCGCATGATGCTTCCCAAGTTGACTGAGTCCCTGGTTCAACTGAAGATGGTGTGCAATGCACACATCACAATGTGTGAACCGCACCTCATGTCGCACACCACCTGAAGGGAAATTTTGTCCAAAAAATTAGTGACGTTTTGGGAAAGTATAGAAGGCTAATTTAGGCACAATTGTAAATAAAATTCTTGAGTCCTAAATATTCTGAGAGCTTTTACCTTTGAAAACAAGTTTTCCTCTCCAAGAAGAAGAAGGTTTGAATCTATTCTCTCTTTCAAATCTTGGTTAACTATTTGTGTACTCAAATTGAGCTTAGAACTTGAGATTAAGCTTGAATGAAAAGGATGGTGACTTACCTATTTCGTATATCTCTCTCCTTTATTATGAGTGGATAATTTCATTTGTCTAGGGATGTGTTGATAATGGGTGCTTGATAAATGGGTGTGGGTGTTGTTAATTTTCGCTTCTAATTGCTTATTTGACATGGGTCTAGTGTTTCACCCTGTTTTAATCCTAAAATTGGTGGATGTAAACATTAGTTTTCATTACTTGACTATGTTGTTTCTTGAAAGATAATTTCATGGTTTCGAATGTGAGATTACAAGTGGGAACTTGGGACTCTATTCAGATTTATGGCTAGAAATAGCTCATATCGACGGAATCACCCACTTAAGGGTCGAAGCTAGAGATAGTGTGGCCTCCCCAAGCCAGATATTGGTTGCTTGTTGATTTAACCGATGATTCTCTAACTGGGATTATCAGATATATGGTTGTTGATCGAGAGATAAACAACCATACTCATGAGCAATGCTACTTGAGTCAATAAGCGAGAATAAGTGTGAATTGATAATCACCATATCCAACATTAAAGCCCTATTGGATTCAGATTTCTAGTCACCTATTCAATTTGGTACATTGGCTTTACTCATTTGCTTTAATTAGAATTGTGATTGTAGTGGTAGAATCCCAATTCCCCCAACCTTTTACTTTCGTGTTTTAAGCATGTACTCTCCTTGTGAACTTATTTCTATACAATTTTCATATAGTTAGCATCAAGTCTCTGTGGGTACGACCCCAACACCTGTTGGTTACTTATAAATGTGTTTTGATTGATGATCTTCGTGCCTCCATATTTGGGGAGTATGATTTGAGCATTTATAAAAAATGGCACCATTGCCGGGGACTTGAATTGATAGCTAGTTTTAATTGTTGATTTGAAGTCACTTTTAGAGTACTTGTTTCTTTTACTTTTGTTTGTTGTTTGTTTTGTGATTAAGCAGGCTAGCCTATAAACGAGGTCGACGACAACGAGACCATTGACGGCTTCATGGAGGCCAATGAGGCTGAGCCTATGATGCAAGGGGGTGTGGGTGCAATCTATGTATACCCTATGGTGGGAAATGTTTTCTTTCAAATGACTAGCACCATGCTCCATTATTGCACATGAAAGGTCTGTTCGGGGGGATACATTCCGAAGATTCCCATCGGCACATAAGGCACTTTTTGGAGGTATGTAAACTGTTTGCTATAGCCAATATTACTCAAGAGTCCATCTAGTTGCGTTTATTCCCCTTTCTCTCATAGGAGAAGCTATCACTTGGTTTGAAGAGTTACCCATGGGGTAACTACTTGGGATGGTATGCGTACCACATTTTTTGAGAAATTCTTTCCCATTGGCAAAATGCTAGAATTGAGAGACAAAATCACTATGTTTGAACAATTTTATGGTGAACCCCTCTATGAAGCTTGACTAAGATTTAAGAGAAATGTAACAAGGTATCCTACCCATGGCCTTCCATATGACATCCTTCTCCAATACTTCTACCTTTCTTTAAACCCCACAAGCAAAACCATTATCAATAATTTGGTTGGGGTGCTTTAATTGATCAAACATTTGAATTTGCTAAGATGTTGCTTGAGAGGGTGACTAAGGTTAATCGTGATTGGAATACTTGGGGAGCCGAGGGAACAATAGGTGTGAACTCTGCTATGGTACTAAATAATGGGAGAAAAACAATGCACGAAGAGATAGAGACTTAACAATCTTCACCACTCTTCTAAAATTTATGACCAATCATGTGATTGAGCAAAAGGTAGAAAGCATAAATGTCGTTAGCATGCGAGGAACAAAAGAGTTAGAGGATGATGAGATCTATTCACTCACCGATGAGGAAGCATTAGTTGATGAAAATCATGATATGGGTTCCCATGCGAGTCTTCAATATGGGGATTAAGGTCAAAACCATAGAGATGTCACCTTAAGAGTAGAAGTTTTGCTCGAAAGAGTATTAGAGAAAGTCGAGTCGATTGACATGGGAATCCATGAACTAAAGCATGATCTTGTGTCCCTTACTCAAACTGTAACATCTCATTCTGTCTCCATCAAGATTCTTGAAGAAAGAATAAATTGGATGGCTTCTCAAATCTAGTGTAGAAAAGATGTAAAGTCTATAGATGTGCTTGTCGAAGAGGTCCCATCAAGATCTATGGGTGATAAGAGTTATGCGGCATACCTCCCTAGGGGTAGAAAGGCTATGAACTATGGTGTTTAGGAGACCAAGAGCCAAAAGAACAAGATTCCCAAAGTATAAAATCCCTTCCCTAAATACCCCCTCCTTTCCCACAATGTTTGGTACAAGGAAAAGAAGATGATAAATCTAGAGGGTTTGTCTTCATGTTGAAGAAACTATCAATCAATATTCCAATGAAATATTCCCTCTCTCAAATACCCAGCTATGAGAGATTTATGAAAGAGAAGTGTACCAAGAAAGCACTGATGGAACGTGAAGTAGTTGGTGGGTCTTCTCAAATGAAACACTTTATGACCAGCAAATTTTGAAACGAGAATTTTTTCCTGGGGATTGGGTGCTTCTATTCAACCCTAGGACTCACCCATTGTTGGGCAAGTTGAAGTCCAAGTGGTCTGGTCCTTTCAAAGTATCACAAGCTTTCTCGAGTGAGGCAATTGAACTTGAAGCGGAAAATGGATCTAGATTCAAAGTGAACGGCCAGAAGGTCAAGATATATTTAGGTGTGATGGAATAAGTCACCTTCATAGGGGTGACTCACCATGATGAACCATGATTGAAAGGTATTTCATCGATCCATGACGTTAAACCAAGCGCTTCTTGGGAGGCAACCCAAGCATCCATCTTTATTTCTTTGCATTTATGTTTTGTTTTCTACTTTTGTTATTGTGTTTGTGAAGTTATAGGTAGATAAAGAGCAAGAGAGCTGGAATGTTCTGGATGGAGTTAAGCCATTTATTTTAAGCAACAGGAGAAACACACATGGAGAAATGCGCCTCGCATAAGTCATCACCTATCATAATAAATTCACCGTCCAGCTTTAAAGACCACTTGTGCTGGGCCATGCGAACGCATACCACATTGTGCGTGTCGTATGACATTACAGGGAGTAATTCTCACCTAAAATTTATTCTCATTAGGGATAATGTTATGTCTAAAGTTTGGGGGTTGGTGCTTATTTGATTGTGCAGTCTGGTTTCCCATGTTGGTCCTTGAGATATTGTTTCCTATTGCCTTTGTTAGGCCGTGACATTTTATTTCTCCTGCTAGATTTGATTGGGCCCTTGTCGGGCATATTTTGGATGATTGTGATGCTTATTGCCCTTATCGAGCCTTTTGCTTATGCTTTTTCTTTGAGCTTATTTGCGCCCTCGCCGGGCTTGATTTTTGTTATTGAAATTGTGTTGTCAGGTTGGTCTTACATGCCCCATTGTGTTAATACCCGTTCTTTCCAAATGCAATAAAGGACTACGCCGAGGCTTATTCTTAATGAATCAGAAGTGCACAATCTGGATATCGCCTTGTTAATAGTAGTTTAGCAATAAACTCCGAGGGTTTTCTTAATACCACGGTTCTTTCTCGAGGAGCAAAAGTTTTGATTATTTTATTTTTCTTTTTCTTTTGTCTTTGTATTGAATCGGGTTGTTGTTTCCCTATGATAGATTGAGAGGAGACTTTCTTAAGGGAAAATGCCAACTTTTAATTTAAAATTGAGTCCATAGTTGTTTGTCTCAAAATGGGCCCACCAAAATTTTCTCTTGGCAAATTATTTTTGAAAATAAAAGGAAGAAGGGAAATGAATTTTTGAGGAAAAGTATTCTCTTTTCATGACTTTCACACTCTCGCTTTGTCTTGATTGACTCACAAATGAGTGTGTAACAAAATCAGAATAGCTTGTCAAAAATTATTTTTCCCAATTGATTTTGAGACTAATGAGAGAAGTCTTGCGGCATGATGCCTTGTGTGGTGAGGCTTTACCTTGATTCTCGTGCATGCGTGTTGTCTAGAACTTGTCTGGAATGTTATTCATGGCAAAATCTAGGTGTGACCGAGCTTGGAAGATGACCTGAGGCCCTTTTTGATAGCTACTTCACCCAAATGACTTCCCTTGACATCAATCCTAATGAACCCCTTTGAGCTTGTAACTGTTCTTTGGCACCTTGTTAAACCTTGACCTTTTTGAATCTCTATCTTGGAACCCGTCCTCCCTAATTGCTTGAAAGTGAAACATAGGCTAAAAGCCTAAGTTGGGGGGGGGGGCAATAAAAAGACAACATGGGAAAATGCCTAAGTTTGGGTGTGTATGTGATCAAATGAAGAGAAGAAAAGGAATGCACTTCAAATGCAAGGTAACACCTTAGGTTTGAATTGAAAATTGCTCCAAAATTCAATCCAATGAACGAAAATGCAAAGCAAAAATAGGTGCTACCAAATGAAGGCGATACAAGGAGCCTAATGATCATGATTGAAAAGGAGAAGCTTAGGTTGTGTGATGGAGAAATAAGGTGAAGTTGAAATTGAAAATGTGAGCGGTGTTCGAAATGAGAAAAAAAAGCATTAGGAAGGTTTAGTCACTTGAACTAAATGAAATCCTCACCTTAGCCCTAGCCAATATTGTAACCCACAAGTCCTTGGTAATTTCGAGCTTGGCTACCCTACATTAGTGGTGATTTACATGAAGGTCAAGCCTATGGTTAGACGCGTATGAACTTGAACTTTCTTGAGAGAGTGAGAGTCTTCTTGGTTCTCCTATAATCCCTTTGTTTTGAGAATTGATTGATTGTGAATGAGATTCTCTCTTATGGTGAGTGGGATCACACACTCGAATTGAAAAATAAAGTCTGTATCTCAATTGAGGGGAATGAATGAGACAAGTTATGTGGCGAATCTCGAGGAAAACCTTGACGGTCCATGCCAATGACTTGAGAAGCTTAAATGTCTTGTTTTAAATGACTAAATTCCCTTGATTTTGAATGAGAAATGAAGTCCTTTTGGAAAAGGTTTTGAAATGGCCAAATGCCTTGAGTATGTGGCGGTTCAAATTGAGATGAGCATCTTAGTTGAATCTTTTGTTTATTCTTTTTCTTAATTTTTAGTATAGATCAGTCCTTTGTGCCTTGATTGAATCTAGAGCATAATTCATTCCTTGCCTTGTGAGTATCTTGCTTGAGGACAAGCAATAGTTCAAGTTTGGGGTTTTATAAGTCAATAATCTACCAACTTATTGACCCTTTATCCATGAATTATTGCTATGTTATGAATAGATATAGAGGTTCTTATGGCCTTTATTGATCTCTATGTAGGTACTTGTGATTAAAGATAGAAAATAAGAAAATAGACCCAAAGAGATCTTATAAGGAGTGAAGTGTGAAGTGATCGAAAAAAGATGAAGATTCTTTCCTGAGATATGGCTCTTGTGTGACACACACAAGCCGTGGTGCATTCTGAACCTCCCACTGCATGAACTTAGGATTGCCTGAAGGATCTGTCATGGGGTACGATCGTTGTGCAACATGCACAACCCATGGTGTGAACTGCACCTACTTCGCATGATGCTTCCCAAGTTGACTGAGTCCCTGGTTCAACTGAAGATGGTGTGCAATGCACACATCACAACGTGTGAACCGCACCTCATGTCGCACACCACCTGAAGGGAAATTTTTTCCAAAAAATTAGTGACTTTTTGGGAAAGTATAAAAGGCTAATTTAGGCACAATTGTAAATAACATTCTTGAGTCCTAAATATTCTGAGAGCTTTTACCTTTGAGAACAAGTTTTCCTCTCCAAGAAGAAGAAGGTTTAAATCTATTCTCTCTTTCAAATCTTGGTTAACTATTTGTGTACTCAAATTGAGCTTAGAACTTGAGATTAAGCTTGAATGAAAAGGATGGTGACTTACCCATTTGGTATATCTCTCTCCTTTATTATGAGGGGATAATTTCATTTGTCTAGGATGTGTTGATAATGGGTGCTTGACAAATGGGTGTGGGTGTTGTTAATTCTCGCTTATAATTGCTTATTTGACATGGGTCTACTGTTTCACCCTGTTTTAATCCTAAAATTGGTGGATGTAAACATTAGTTTTCATTACTTGACTATGTTGTTTCTTGAAAGATAATTTCATGGTTTCGAATGTGAGATTACTAGTGGGAACTTGGGACTCTATTCAGATTTGTGGCTAGAAAAAGCTCATATCGATGGAATCACCCACTTAAGGGTCTAAGCTAGAGATAGTGTGGCCTCCCCAAGCCAGATATTGGTTGCTTGTTGATTTAACCGATGATTCTCTAACTGGGATTATCATATATATGGTTGTTGATCGAGAGATAAACAACCATACTCATGACCAATGCTACTTGAGTCAATAAGCGAGAATAAGTGTGAATTCATTATCACCACATCCCACATTAAAGCCCTATTGGATTCAGATTTCTAGTCGCCTATTCAACTTGGTACATTGGCTTTACTCATTTGCTTTAATTAGAATTGTGATTGTAGAGGTAGAATCTCAATTCCCCCAACCTTTTACTTTCGTGTTTTAAGCATGTACTCTCCTTGTGAACTTATTTCTATACAATTTTCATATAGTTAGCATCAAGTCTTTGTGGGTACGACCCCGACACCTGTTGGTTACTTATAAATGTGTTTTGATTGATGATCTTCGTGCCTCCATATTTGGGGAGTATGATTTGAGCATTTATAAAAAATGGCACCATTGCCGGGGACTTGAATTGATAGCTAGTTTTGATTGTTGATTTGAAGTCACTTTTAGAGTACTTGTTTCTTTTACTTTTGTTTGTTGTTTGTTTTGTGATTAAGCAGGCTAGCCTATAAACGAGGTCGACGACAACGAGACCATTGACGGCTTCATGGAGGCCAATGAGGCTGAGCCTATGATGCAAGGGGGTGTGGGTGCAATCTACGTATACCCTATGGTGGGAAATGTTTTCTTTCAAATGACTAGCACCATGCTCCATTATTGCACATGAAAGGTCTATTCGGGTGATACATTCCGAAGATTCCCATCGGCACATAAGGCACTTTTTGGAGGTATGTAAACTATTTGCTATAGCCAATATTACTCAAGAGTCCATCTAGTTGCGCTTATTCCCCTTTCTCTCACAGGAGAAGCTATCACTTGGTTTTAAGAGTTACCCATGGGGTAACTACTTGGGAAGGTATGCGTACCACATTCTTTGAGAAATTCTTTCCCATTGGCAAAATGCTAGAATTGAGAGACAAAATCACTATGTTTGAACAATTTTATGGTGAACCCCTCCATGAAGATTGACTAAGATTTAAGAGAAAGGTAACAAGGTATCCGACCCATGGCCTTCCATATGACATCCTTCTCCAATACTTCTACCTTTCTTTAAACCCCACAAGCAAAACCATTATCAATAATTTGGCTGGGGTGCTTTAATTGATCAAACATTTGAATTTGCTAAGATCTTGCTTGAGAGGGTGACTAAGGTTAATCGTGATTGGAATACTTGGGGAGCCGAGGGAACAATAGGTGCGAACTCTGCTATGGTACTAAATAATGGGAGAAAAACAATGCACGAAGAGATAGAGACTTAACAATCATCACCACTCTTCTCAAATTTATGACCAATCATGTGATTGAGCAAAAGGTAGAAGGCATAAATGTCGTTAGCATGCGAGGAACTAAAGAGTTAGAGGATGATGAGATCTATTCACTCACCGATGAGGAAGCATTAGTTGATGAAAATCATGATATGGGTTCCCATGTGAGTCTTCAATATGGGGATTAAGGTCAAAACCATAGAGATGTCACCTTAAGAGTGGAAGTTTTGCTCGAAAGAGTATTAGAGAAAGTCGAGTCGATTGACATGGGAATCCGTGAACTAAAGCATGATCTTGTGTCCCTTACTCAAACTGTAACATCTCATTCTGTCTCCACCAAGATTCTTGAAGAAAGGATAAATTGGATGGCTTCTCAAATCTAGTGTAGAAAGATGTAAAGTCTATAGATGTGCTTGTCGAAGAGGTCCCATCAAGATCTATGGGTGATAAGAGTTATGAAGCATACCTCCCTAGGGGTAGAAAAGCTATGAACTATGGTGTTTAGGAGACCAAGAGCCAAAAGAACAAGATTCCCAAAGTATACAATCCCTTTCCTAAATACCCCCTCCTTTTCCACAATGTTTGGTACAAGGAAAAGAAGATGATAAATCTAGAGGGTTTGACTCCATGTTGAAGAAACTATCAATCAATATTCCAATGAAATATTCCCTCTCTCAAATGCGCAGCTATGAGAGATTTACGAAAGAGAAGTGTACCAAGAAAGCACTGATGGAACGTGAAGTAGTTGGTGGGTCTTCTCAAATGAAACACTTTATGACCAGCAAATATTGAAACGAGAATTTTTTCCTGGGGATTGGGTGCTTCTATTCAACCCTAGGCCTCACCCATTGTTGGGCAAGTTGAAGTCCTAGTGGTCTGGTCCTTTCAAAGTATCACAAGCTTTCTCGAGTGAGGCAATTGAACTTGAAGCGGAAAATGGATCTAGATTCAAAGTGAACGGCCAGAAGGTCAAGAAATATTTAGGTGTGATGGAAGAAGTCACCTTCATAGGGATGACTCACCATGATGAACCATGATTGAATGGTATTTCATCGATCCATGACGTTAAACCAAGCGCTTCTTGGGAGGCAACCCAAGCATCCATCTTTATTTCTTTGTATTTATGTTTTGTTTTCTACTTTTGTTATTGTCTTTGTGAAGTTATAGGTAGATAAAGAGCAAGAGAGCTGGAATGTTCTGAATGGAGTCAAGCCATTTCTTTTAACCAACAGGAGAAACACACATGGAGAAATGCGCCTCGCATAAGTCATCACCTATCATAATAAATTCACCGTCCATCTTTAAAGACCACTTGTGCTGGGCCATGCGAACGCATACCACATTGTGCGTGTCGTATGACATTACAGGGAGTAATTCTCACCTAAAATTTATTCTCATTAGGGATAATGTTATGTCTAATGTTTGGGGGTTGGTGCTTATTTGATTGTGCAGTCTGGTTGCCCATGTTGGTCCTTGAGATATTGTTTCCTATTGCCTTTGTTGGGCCGTGACATTTTATTTCTCCTGCTAGATTTGATTGGGCCCTTGTCGGGCATATTTTTGATGATTGTGATGCTTATTGCCCTTATCGAGCCTTTTGCTTATGCTTTTTCTTTGAGCTTATTTGCGCCCTCGCCGGGCTTGATTTTTGTTGTTGAAATTGTGTTGTCAGGTTGGTCTTACATGCCCCATTGTGTTAATACCCGTTCTTTCCAAATGCAATAAAGGACTACACCGAGGCTTATTCTTAATGAATCAGAAGTGCACAATTTGGATATCGCCTTGTTAATAGTAGTTTAGCTATAAACTCCGAGGGTTTTCTTAATACCACGGTTCTTTCTCGAGGAGCAAAAGTTTTGATTATTTTATTTTTCTTTTTCTTTTGTCTTTGTATTGAATCGGGTTGGTGTTTCCCTATGATAGATTGAGAGGAGACTTTCTTAAGGGAAAATGCCAACTTTTAATTTAAAATTGAGTCCATAGTTGTTTGTCTCAAAATGGGCCCACCAAATTTTCTCTTGGCAAATTATTTTTGAAAATAAAAGGAAGAAGGGAAATGAATTTTTGAGGAAAAGCATTCTGTTTTCATGACTTGCACACTCTCGCTTTGTCTTGATTGACTCACAAATGAGTGTGTAACAAAATCAGAATAGCTTGTAAAAAAAATTATTTGTCCCAATTGATTTTGAGACTAATGAGAGAAGTCTTGTGGCATGATGCCTTGTGTGGTGAGGCTTTACCTTGATTCTTGTGCATGCGTGTTGTCTAGAACTTGCCTGTAATGTTATTCAAGGCGAAATCTAGGTGTGATCGAGCTTGGAAGATGACCTGAGGCCCTTTTTGATAGCTACTTCACCCAAATGACTTCCCATGACATCAATCCTAATGAACCCCTTTGAGCTTGTAACTGTTCTTTGGCACCTTGTTAAACATTGACCTTTTTGAATCTCTATCTTAGCACCCGTCCTCCCTAATTGCTTGAAAGTGAAACATAGGCTAAAAGCTTAAGTTGGGGGGGGGGGCAATAAAAAGACAACATGGGAAAATGCCTAAGTTTGGATGTGTATGTGATCAAATGAAGAGAAGAAAAGGAATGCACTTCAAATGCAAGGTAACACCTTAGGTTTGAATTGAAAATTGCTCAAAAATTCAATCCAATGAGCGAAAAATGCAAAGCAAAAATAGGTGCTACCAAATGAAGGCGATACAAGGAGTCTAATGATCATGATTGAAAAGGAGAAGCTTAGGTTGTGTGATGGAGAAATAAGGTGAAGTTGAAATTGAAAATGTGAGCGGTGTTCGAAATGAGGAAAAAAAGCATTAGGAAGGTTTAGTCACTTGAACTAAATGAAATCCTCACCTTAGCCCTAGCCAATATTGTAACCCACAAGTCCTTGGTAGTTTCGAGCTTGGCTACCCTACATTAGTGGTGATTTACATGAAGGTCAAGCCTATGGTTAGACGCGTATGAACTTGAACTTTCTTGAGAGAGTGAGAGTCTTCTTGGTTCTCCTATAATCCCTTTGTTTTGAGAATTGATTGATTGTGAATGAGATTCTCTCTTATGGTGAGTGGGATCACACACTCGAATTGAAAAATGAAGTCTCTATCTCAATTGAGGGGAATGAATGAGACAAGTTATGTGGCGAATCTCGAGGAAAACCTTGACGGTCCATGCCAATGACTTGAGAAGCTTAAATGTCTTGTTTTAAATGACTAAATTCCCTTGATTTTGAATGAGAAATGAAGTCCTTTTGGAAAAGGTTTTGAAATGGCCAAATGCCTTGAGTATGTGGCGGTTCAAATTGAGATGAGCATCTTAGTTGAATCTTTTGTTTATTCTTTTTCTTAATTTTTAGTATAGATCAGTCCTTTGTGCCTTGATTGAATCTAGAGCATAATTCATTCCTTGCCTTGTGAGTATCTTGCTTGAGGACAAGCAATAGTTCAAGTTTGGGGTTTTATAAGTCAGTAATCTACCAACTTATTGACCCTTTATCCATGAATTATTGCTATGTTATGAATAGATTTA
Organism: Jaltomata sinuosa; assembly: GCA_003996215.1. Classification (NCBI taxonomy): domain Eukaryota; kingdom Viridiplantae; phylum Streptophyta; class Magnoliopsida; order Solanales; family Solanaceae; genus Jaltomata; species Jaltomata sinuosa. The sequence goes on from QJPP01001373.1 coordinate 273,610, forward strand.
GAGGTTCTTATGGCCTTTATTGATGTCTATGCAGGTACTTATGATCAAAGATAGAAAATAAGGAAATGAACCCAAAAAGAACTTACAAGGAGTGAAGTGTGAAGTGATCAAAAAAAGATGAAGAATCTGCCCTGAGATATGGCTCTTGTGCGACACGCACAAGTCATGGTGCATTTCGCACCTCCCACTGCATGCATCTTAGGATTGAGTGAAGGATCTGTCATGGGGTGCGGTCATTGTGCGACGCGCACAACCCGTGGTGCAAACCGCACCCACTTCACATGATGCCTCCCAAGTCGACTGAGTCACTAGTTCAACTGCAGATGGTGTGTGATGCGCACATCACGGCATCTGAACCGTACGTCACGTCACACACCACCCAAAGGGAAATTTTGTCCAATAAATAGTGACGTTTTGGGAAAGTATAAAAGGCTAATTTAGGCACAATTGTAAATAACATTCTTGAGTCCTAAATATTTGGAGCTTTTACCTTTGAGAACAAGTTTTCCTCTCCAAGAAGAAGAGGGTTTCAATCTATTCTCTCTTTCAAATCTTGGTTAACTATTTCTGTACTCAAATTGAGCTTAGAACTTGAGATTAAGCTTGAATGAAGAGGATGGTGACTTACCCATTTAGTATATCTCTCTCCTTTATTATGAGTGGCTAATTTCATCTGTCTAGGGATGTGTTGATAATGAGTACTTGAAAAATGGGTGTGGGTGTTGTTAATTCTCGCTTATAATTGCTTATTTGACACGGGTCTAGTAGTTTCACCAAGTTTTAATCCTAAAATTGGTGGTTGCAAACATTAGTTTTCATTACTTGACTATGTTGTTTCTTGAAAGAGAATTTCATGGTTTCGTATATGAGATTACTAGTGGGAACGTGGGACTCTATTTATATTTGAGGCTAGAAATAGCTCATATCGACGGAATCACCCACTTAAGGGTCTAAGCTAGAGATAGTGTGACCTCCCCAAGCTAGATATTGGTTGCTTGTTGATTTAACCAATGATGCTCTAAATGGGATTATCTGATATATGGTTGTTGATCGAGAGATAAACAACCATACTCATGACCAATGCTACTTGTGTCAATATGCGAGAATAAGTGTGAATTGATAATCACCTTATCCCACATTAAAGCCCCATTGGATTCACATCCCTAATCGCTTATTCAATTTGGTACACTGGCTTTACTCATTTGCTTTAATTAGAATTATGAATGTAGTGACAGAATCCCAATTCCCCCAACCTTTTACTTTCATGTTTTAAGCATTTACTCTCCTTGTGAACTCATTTCGATACAATCTTCATATAGTTAGCATCAAGTCTCTGTGGGTACGACCCCAACACCTGTTGGGTACTTATAAATTTGTTTTGCTTGACGATCATTATGCCTCCATCTTTGGGGAGTATGATTTGAGCGTTTATCAACATACCACATTCATTAACTTATAACCTATCCTTTTCAATGACATGACAACCTTACATGGTTCTAACCCCCATAACTCCCTCTTCCTACTACACACCAAGATACTATTCTCCTCTATCACTACTCTGTTCTAAGCTAAGATGACTCACAACCACATAAGAATAGGGGTCTGGGGACTATGGATGCATGAAGGAAGAAATCTAGTGACATACCTACTTTAGCTTCTGGAGGAATACTCTGACCCGACTGGTTAGGCAATGAAAGATATTGGTTTAGGAGCTGACCACCACTATTGCGCTGCTTAGCTGAGGGGAATTTACTTATTTTATGGCCCATCTTACCGCAGCCAAAACAAAACTTCATCCCCCAATGGCACTCACCTAGATGAAACTTACCGCAACTACTACAAGATGGGTACCTCAAGGTCCTCTGAACCCTACTAGGATAAGACTGAGAAACATGTGTAAATGTGCTAACTGAAGACGGGGTTGGTCCGGATGACCTCTGCCAAAAAGATGACTCGTTCCCACTACCGATTTTCTGTTGACTAGAGTCATGGTTTCAAGTTCTGGTTCTCTTATTCTTCCTCTTTCACTTCTTCAGTTTCTCTTTCTCATTTAATTGCGTTGTCATGGCTTGAGCCAACATATGGATGGCTTCACAAAACTCCGCATTTATATAACCTTATAGTCAAGAACAGGAGAATTGGCATTCCTCGTAGGGTTTCTTCGTGAAGGCATTTTGTAAAATGCATAAGGAATGGATTAAAAAGGTAAATAGAGTTAAAATCTATCACACGATATTGAATATGAAAGAAGTGAAGTTTTTCCTAAAATGTCTCATAGCCTCTCCTTCAGAAGTGTGGCATGCTTCACACCCATGAAAAAGACTCTACATAACACGGCTTTCAGACACCCTAGGACTCTTGAACCTGATGCTCTGATACCAAGTTTGTCATTCCCCAAGCCTACCCCCTAGACATAACACGGGATCTGAGACCACAAGAAATCCCAAGCTAATCCTTTGGCATTGGCATGACTTAAAAACTGAACATAAGCATATAGAGTGGAAGCTTAACTGAAGTAGTGAGCAACTTAATCTGTTGTACAAATATAGGTCTAAGATTGACAATCTGAATACAGCTAAATATCTGACTCTATGTCTGAAAGCCTCTACTACTGATGAGTTACTCGGATACATCCCCAGCTAACCCTAAATACTGAAAACTGAATAAACAAAGTAAATACCAAAATGAAGCTAAACTCCAACTCCTCTAAGGAGGAGGACTTACCAAGTTGGATGGATGTGTTGCTGATCTACTAGCCACGAGTTTGAGAACGGGCTACAAAATCTACATTATAATAGGATGCAACACAAAGAGGTATGCGATCAGTACTATATAATATACTGAGTATGCGAGTGTACGCAATAATGTAGTAAAACGTGCTTGAAACATACTTAAAACTGAGTTCATGAATAATAAGGGAAATCATAAGTAAAAATTATAGTTTAAGCATACGACATAAAATAGAAGTTAAATTTCAAATAGGATATCATATAACTTCATAGCTTGAAAACTTTCAAACGGGAGTTTCATATAACTAATAATAGAGTATGTGAGCGACATGGAATCCAACTATATAACCTTAGTTGGCAAAGCTACCCTGTACCTTGCATAGGCACAGGGCACCATACATGTGATAGTGTGGAACCACTTTCATAAGCCCATTGGGTGATACATAACCTACGGTGACAACGTAGTTTTAGATTTGGGTTATCTAGAAACCTCATTGCTCGGTGCTAAATACTACTCTCAAAATATATCATAGTGCTCACATACATGTGATATATCTATCTAGATGAAAAAACTTATTCATAATCATAATCATATTAGCAAACCTGGATTATCATACTACTCACAAAACTTGGTTTTGAAAAATAGTTCATGAGCATTAATGGAACGTGGAGATGTCATAAAAATCATGAATATACTGCTGTGAGCCTAATGTCCACATTATGTTTTAAGTCATATGCTAAAAATCATGCATTTGAAAATGTGTCTTGTTCATCGTGCTTGTAGGAAAAATCATGGAGAACTTGCTCAAAACATGCATAGCTTTATAAATTCTAAAAATAGTGGTTTTGATTCATAATGCCATAAGGGTCTAAAATCATGTAAAAATCAAGTCTTTAAATAAAGACCATGATCATAAGATAACATATGGAAACTGAGTTTGAGGAACTAGTCATAGGTTGGTAAAGACCCTAAATCATGGATTTTTGCTTCAAAACATGCAATAGGGTGAAATCATGCTAGAAATCATTCTCAATGCATGGTATTTTGAAATACTTAAGGAATCTCATACAAAATCATAGGTAAAGGATAATAAGCCATTAATTGATGCTAGTAAACTAAATTCAAAGCAATTTCATAAATTGGGTAAGAACCCTAATTTCATAGATTCATAAATTCAAAGTAAAATAATGAGTTTTGGGCATAAGGGTAAAAGGAATCCCTTATTAAATATCCACATACCTGAATTGAAGCTTTCTTAATCTAGGATAAGAGGAATGGAGACTTGGAGATGAAACCCCTAGCTTGAACCTTAGAGTTTGAGAGAATGGAGATCCTTTCTTCTTTTGGGATTGAATGAGAGTTTGGAAGAAGGCTTAGGCTAATTAGGGATGAAATCCTACTAAAAATATCCAAAATGACCTCAATAGGAGTTAAAAGGGTGAGAAATTACCAAAATAACCAAGGGATTTAATTTAGAAAAACAACTTAAAACTGTGACTTCAGGTTCCATGAGTGTAGTCCACGAGTCGTAGACTGAACCATGACTCATGGTTCCTTCTCGTGGTTCGTGGCCTAAATTATCAATTGCGGATCATGATTCCATGAATTAATAGTACGATCAGTAGAATCATCTATGGTCCGTAGAACTATCTACGGTCTTAAGAACCCACTCGTAATTTCTGGGTAAAAGACAACCCTCAGTCTGAGTTCCATGAATTGGTTCCACGAATCATGGAACCATCCATAAACTGTGAAACTCACTCATGATTCTAGACCTATGGGTGTTCTGCAAAACTGTTTCCATGAGTCCATTCCACGTGTCATGGTTCAATCCACGACTCGTGGTTTGGGCTTGTGATTTCTGGAAGTTCAGAATTTTACAGAGTTTCTAAGTTTAAAGGTTAGTTCGAATTCTGGGGTGTTACACTTTGAGGTATCAACAATGTAAACATGCTTGTTTCTTTGTCCAGTCAAGACAGTCTCCCCAATTTTTAGGTCTATCATTTCCACACCTATTGAGTAGAATGTTACGTTGTTACCTTTATCACACAGCTGTTATATATTGAATAGGACTGAACCAACCTTTATCACACAGTTGTGATATGCTGAGCAGGTTGTGGTTCAGTCCTTCAACATGGTACACTCTTTCAATTGAGTGTTCCTCAGATTTACCTATTTTTCCAATCCCCTTGATTTGACCCTTCTGTTTGCCTCCAAAGGCTACTATTCCATCCTTTTCTTATGCAAGTGAGAGGAACTTCTTTTTGTCTCTAGTCATGTGTCTTGAGATAGCACTATCCATGTACCAGTGTTGCTTCCTCTCACCTTTACCTGTAAAGCTTTAAAGGTTAGATCTAGGAACCCAGACTATCTTGGGTACTTTCCTTTAGTCAAAAGGATGAATGAGATCTCTGTATATCCATTTAGGTAACGCATTCACAAGTTTTTTCTTTTGAACAAATGTGTTTCTTTGATGTGGTTTAGGCCTCTTATCAGGATTTTTTTTCATTTAGGGCAACTTTGATATTCCTGTTCAAGCGAGCTCTAAATATTGGATAGGTGCTCCTTGAGTGACCAATATTACCACAATGTGTACAAAGATCAGAAGTATTTTTTGGAGCTTCTTTGACAAAACCTATCAAGCTTTAGCACTGTGAGTTCTATCACTAAGTTAAGTCACAAAGATTGAGGATTGTGTCCACTTGTTTGCTCTTTCAAGCTCATACTTAGTTCTAGCCAGTTCAAGGTTTATCCTTCTTGATTTTTCTTTTTCAGAAGACAACTCATCTTTGAACCTCTTTACATCTTGTTCACATCAGATTTTGTCATCACTTATTTGACAGTTTCCCCTTTGTATAACACTCAGTTTTAAAATTTCAGATTTGAGAGATTGAGTGGAAGAATCAAGTTATTGGACATGTTCCTTGAGATGTTGATTTTCCCTTTTTAGACCAATGTTTATTTTTTCAAGATCAATATATTCAAACTTTAAACTAGTCAAGAAAGACAACAACTGATATATATTTTCATTCAAATCATGAAAATTGTCTATGAGAGTAGACATCATAGAGGACAATTTTTTCTTTAAAAAGTATTTTAGTTTATCTTTAAGGTCAAGAAGGTTTACCTCTTATTTCTCAGTGTCTAATTCAGAGTCTGATTATGAGTCCTCCATGGCCATCAGGGCAACATCTTCTGTATCATCATCTAAGTTGTTTGAACCGTATCCCCATGAAGCATACATAGCCTTACCAGTTTCCTTTTTCTTCTTTGTACTAGCCTGTAACACCCCAGGTGTTTTGAGGTTGCTCTTTATATCGTGTCAAAGTCTTACGAGTCTAAATTTAAGAATTTCATTGTAACACCGTGCGTAATTTATAAACATTTTATTTAAATTAGAATTTTAAAAAAAGGTATATTTTTATTACCTTCTTAATCTGTCTTGAATATTAATAAAAAATTCTTTATTTACTATATATTTGTGTATGTATTTATATTATAAGAGTTTTAAAGTTCATTAATATTTTAACGAAAATAGTAAATTTAGTTTTTTTTTAAAAATTATTATGATATGAGAGAGGCTTTATTCGAGATGATTTTCTATTAATTATGATATATTTAAATTATTATATTTGTTTTACCATAAATCTATATAATACCCGAGTAATTACGTTATCGAATAAGAACATATGCGTTGTTGGCCACCTCCATTTCCACGTGGAAGTGGAGGGAGTGTACAATATAATATGTATCAAGTGGTGGTATTAAATTCTTTCAAACTTATACGAATTAATTTTTAAACAATTTTTGACCATTCATTTATTTTGGGTTGCAAGCTACCATACGTGGATATATGCACATATATGTATCCTTAACTTGTTTTTATTCAATCTTTTCTTATTAAGGAAATAGAAGCAACTCATGTACTATATTTACATACAATTATGATGAACCTTATATATCACACAGTACACGACTATTTGTTACACTTCATTTTTATTTTGATAAACAAATTTAGTACCATTATATTTTTTCTCTCTATATTGCATTTTTCCAAGAAATTTCAAGGCGTGACCTCTTTTACGCTATGCTCTATGACTCCTTTGTTATTTTCTTGATCCTTACATCATGTGGATTTTGAATTATAGAAAATCATGTTTTGGCCAAGAAATTGGGTGGATGGAGCTAGTGGTAGCTTCGAGATGTGGGCGTCGAGGTATGTAAATGATATTCCTTTTATTGTCATGATTTCTTTAGATTTGAAGTATTCGTGTCTAGAATACTATCGAACAATCAGTTTTTAGATATCTTTAAATTGTTGTTGGTATTATTCTTGTAAAAAATCACATATATAGTGATGTCAATATCATGCTAAGTTAGATGTAAGAGGTGGTGTACATATGGTTGTGTTTATCATATTACAGTGATGGTTGGGATTGTGTTTGTGGTATAGATGAGGTACGGTGGTTCTGGGATAATTGGGGACTGTCTTAAAATCTTATATTGTATTGTACTGTGTGTTGTATATTTTATTATGTTTCATTGCATTTTTTGATTGTGATTTCTTAGAGGGCTCATGAAAATCTGTAAGGCATGAGACCTATCTACATGGTTGAGCTCGTGGTTTTGTGAGGACCTGTAAGGCGTGAGACCTTTCTGCATGGTCAAGCCCATGACATTATGAGGACCTGTAAGGCGTGAGACCTTTCTGCATGGTCAAGCCCATAACATTATGAGGACCTGTAAGGCGTGAGTATTTGTAATGACCATTCCAGTCATTTACGTATTTTTGCCTTTTTTGTACTATTAGAGCTTGCCTATAGTAGCCCCAAGTCATTTATGGCTTCCTGGGACCGATAGTTTGGTGCCCGGGCCATTTGTTTGGTCTTTATGGTCATTCCTTATTTTAGAGCTTTGAGCTTTCAGAATCATTGACTTCAATCAACATTCTTGGTGAACGTTCTCACAATCAAATTTCGACAATTCTGTTAGCTCTGGAGCATGGACTTTGGTCTAATAAGACCTTTGGTCGAGATTCGGGAGCTTTTTAGCTTGGAATTCTCTCTCATTTTGTGTTTTCAAGCCATTTAGGCTTGTTTGGTTGACTTTGGTCAACATTTAGAGAAGACAGCCTCGGATGGAAATTCCATCGATGTTATTAGCTTTGGAATGTCGAGTTTGGGTTAGATAGGTGGTTGGTTTGGGTCCCGGGGTGAGCCAAGCTCATTTTGGGTGTTTGGTTGATTGTAGTTAGTGTTGACTTGGGTCAATATTCCTCCAAGATGACCTTGTATGGAAGTTTCATCAATTTCATTGAGTCCAAAATATCATTTCCACTCTAATAGCTCTATTGGTTTTTGAGTATCGGGTTCCGATTATGCCCGAAATGCCCCGTAGAAGTTTTTGTTGTTGCTGGGTTTTCTGCTTCTGGTGGCCTTCAATGTAATACCACCTGGGCAGCACGATCACGCTAGCCTATGATTTTCCCTTCAGTGCGATCGCGTCGAGGCAGCGTGATTGTGCTGGTCTGTGATCCTTCCTTCAGCGCGATCATGCCAAAGCAGCGCGATTGCGCTGGTCTGCGATCTGTAACTTATAAAGCTTTCTCCTTAATTTTTCAGACCATTTTATCATTTCTCTCTCACTCCAAAATCATTTCCCTTCTCCTAAATAGTTTCCACACTAGTTCTTGACTCGGGAATTCACCAAGTGATGCTTATTCTTGCTCCCTCTTTGTTTCGGGTAAGTCATCTTCTTCTCCAAGAAGCTTCTTCTCCATTGTTGACCTCCATTGAAGACCTTCTTAAAGCTTGGGGACATTCTTGGTTGTAGTTGCTGCTGTTGGGACTGCATGCTCGTGATTTCGAGGAATTCACTCTATTGACTTGATTCCTCTCCTTGTGGTAAGCAAATTCTCTCTTTAATTCCAGTTTTATTCTTGAAATTCCCTCTTTATTTCTTCTTCTTTGCGGGATGTTTTTGGCCCTTATTCTTGTCTAAAATCGGCTCAATTATAGAGCATGCAGTCATGGGAGTGTTGTGATTGTTGTGTCTTTTTTCATCTTCAATTCGGGTTGTAGGCCTCGCGAGCTCACTTTTGACCCAGATTTTGACCCAGATTTCGACCCGACTATTATTATAGAAATACGGGTATCGTCGGTCTTATTTTCATGTGTAGATTATTATATTGATAGAATTTTCATGAATTAGAGCTTCTCAGAGCAGTTTGAGCTTGGACGATGTTGTTCCTGCAGCTAATCATCGGACGACAGGTAGGTTATAACTTTCCCTACCTAGACTCTGCGTATATAGGCTATAACTGTATTAATTAGCATCCTTGGGTTGGTTTTCTAGGATTGGTACCCTTAGATCTTGTCTGCATTTTTTGTCCATTTATTTCATATGTTGGTTGTAGTATTCGTGTAGTATTGCTAAATTACCCTTGTGGCCCCGTGTGGCCTTTGTTTATTCCTCTGGACCATAGAAGGTGAGATATTTGGGGATGTCTGCGAGTCCCGAACATTGTGAACTTACTTTAGGCTGGTTATCTGTGTTGTAGAGCTGTTTGTGCCTATGCAGGGCCGATAGGAATGTTTGTGAGCCATTTTGGGCTAATCTATTATTTGCGAGCATGTAGTTCATGTAAAATGTTTTTCCTTGCATGTTTTACTACTATTTTGGCTCGGGCCTAATACAAATGTTTTCTATACTTTTATGGCTCGAGGGGCCCATTTTTGGTATAAAAGATTATAAAAGTGTTTTTAAAGTGATTTTATCACCAGTTTTTCATACTTACATTAGACTCAGCGAGGCCGGGCGCTAGACCTGCTTTACTACTGATTCACAAATTTAACAACTTTGTTGACATGTTCATTATGAGCATAAATTTAACAAGTTTGTTGACATGTTCAACAAGCTTTCGATAATTATTCATTTGGTTGAAGCCTTAACACAAATGTCGCGGTATGCCAAATTTATGAAAGAGTTGCTCAAGAAGAAAAGATATGTTGATGTGGGCACCATTGAAATTTCATACAACTGTAGCACTGTGATGATATACTAGACTTGGCGAGGCTGGATCTGGCTACGCTCCAGGCACCCTTTATAAGGGTTATTGAGACTTGATTACTGATTTAGACCTGAATACACTTTGGGCACCTAGTGATGGGTTTTTGAGATTACTACTATTAATTTAGACACGAGTCGAAGCCGGGCATGTACTACGAGGTTATGATTATTGAGTTACACTTTGAGGTTTGCAGTTTTAGTATGTGGTCTATGAGTAGACCTCCATGGACCCTGGTGTTCCTGGGCCACAGGCTACAGGGGTGTACAGCATAGCAGAGGTACTCGGGAAAGAGCCTTCCATGGATCCTGCCTTTGTTGGGCCTTCTAGGTACCGGGGGAGGAGGGTAACATATGATTCTATTATCACACCAGATTCATCATCATGCATATTGTGACCCAATTCTACCCTTGTTTTCTGTGTGCTCAGTGTACGCTCCAGTTATATAAGCGGTCAGAGGGTTTGTATTCACCTGATTGCGTTCCTCGGTTGTATGGGTGGCTGTTGGGACTTTAGGTAGATTATATTACTCCTGTCACTTTATAGAGTTGGGTATTGTCTTTGGTTCTTGGTGGATTTGTAGATTTTAGCCTATTGAGGCTCCAATTATTAGAATTTGATTATTGAGGGGCAAGTGAGTTCTGTATTATTAAGGCGTTATTGTGTGGTTTTTTGAGCTGTTGTGGGTTTCTGGTCCTATAATTTACTATGATTTTGAGTAGTAGCTCTCAGTTACTGTGGTTTAGTTATCCCATCATAGGATTATACTTGAGAGGTTGTTCTATGCCTATTTCTATTTCGAAATTGATGTTTTCAAGCATGTTTCCATTAGTGTATGGTTTTTAGTTGATTATGTTGACTTGCTTTCCTTCCTTCCCCTTTTACTTGAGGTTAATGGTATAACACCATATTTCTAAACTCTCTCTCTTTATATATATTGTTATTGCAAGGACTCTACGTGCATTTTTCTTTCCTTCACCTGTGTTCTGTGTTATATATATCTTTTGTGCTAGCATGTATGCTTATAACTCTTGATTGGCTATTCTCCATGCTAGTTTCCATGTTCTTCCCTATTGACTTTGGTGACTGCTTTCTTGTTATCTATTACTTACTATTTTAATATCTTATATGCGCTTAGTTGGCCGATGATGCCTATTGGGTACCCACTGCTTAGCAATTGGTGTTATACTACACTTCTGCATCTTTTTGGTATAGATATTAGTGTGAGCTTTCACTGTTGATCGCGTTGAAGACTCATGCAACTTTTGGATATTCGAGACTAGGGTGAGAACCTGACGATTAAGGGTTGACTATATCTCATCTTTTGTACTCTTACTCTTTGTATATTCGAAGACAGTTGTACTTATCATTTTGTTACTTCTAGCACTTGTATTCTATTAGAAGTTTTTGTAGTGTCGATACCAAGTCTTGGGGTTGGTGTAGGTTCTTATGTATATATTCTGGTTATTTCTTCCACTTTGTCCTTATCTTTATATTATGCTTCTTTTTAATTCTGCTTATTGTATGTATTGGTTAGGTAGTTGCCCATTACTAATCGTTCAGGGCTATGGAGATTGGTTTGCCTACTAGTGGGTTGTAGGTGCCATCATGACTTGAGAAATTAGGCCATGATAGCTTGGTATCAGAGTTCTTGGTTCACCGATGTCGTAGTATAGAAGCAAGTGTCTAAGTAGAGTCTCGCGGATTGGTACAATGACGTTCGTATCCTATCTACAGGAGGCTACAGGGAATTGTTAGGAAAAGTTTCATCATCATGGCTCCTTATCATGTATTTTTGGCTTTGTTGACTTTTAAACTTCAGTTGTTTCATTCCTTCTTAGATGCCTAAGGCGAGTTCGACAACGAGTGATTTTGATGCTTCTGTGCTTATTGCTTTGGTTCTTTTGTCAGTACCAGAACTTCAGAGAGAGACTTTACCACATCAGATAGAGGGTCTGGGTCCAGCCCAGTATTCGATTGGGTTTCATGCTACTCCAGTTATTTAGGGCACCGTGGCTAGGACTTTGAGTCCTCCGGTGGATGTTTTAGTCCCTAATTTTTAAAGCGGTGCTCCAGTTAAGGTTGAACTTCTAGTTCTTCAGCAGGGTTGTATGACGGTGTTGGACTATGAGGCGAGATTGCATGAGATTGTTAGGTGTACTACCAGGACTTTAGCTTCAGAGTTTTATAGGGTTCAGAGCTTTGTTGGAGCTTTGATTTCACTTCTCCGTTTGGTGACCGAGCATTTGGTTACAGTTGGGATGACTTTCCTTCATGTAGTGGATTATGCTTGGGATATCGAGGGTTTATGCTGCGAGGCTTATGGAGGTAGTGCTAAGAAATGTCATTGCCAGGATAGTTTTTGAGGTTCTCGGACTCGAGGTAGGCAATTCTCTATCAGAGATAGGTTCCATTGCTTCTTATCTACCCGACCAGTTTTAGTTACTCCACAGGTTTCAGAGGGTGGTGGTACAGGACATGTTGAGCAGAGTGAATTTGATACGGGTTAGGTTCATTGAGGTTCGCTTTCAGGTTGTGTAGGCCATGGTGGCCGGTCAGGTTCAGTGAGATATCCTTTCCCGTTTGTACCCATTGAGATTTGCTTTCAGAGCAGTGTGCGTGGGAACTTTCTTAAGGATTGTCCCATGATCCCACCTTCTAATCAACTGGGTCGGCAGGTGTTATCTCAAGGCCTTTAGTGCCACCGGCCAGAGATGGAGTGTAGGGTAGTAGGGGTGGTCCCTAGATAGTTAGAGGTGGTTTTTAGTCTAGTGGTATAGGTAAAGGTTGTTATCGGTGTAGTGAACATGACTATTTTGCTAGGGATTGCCCTATGATCGTGTATCCCGGTCAGCCTGGTTGTTATGATTGTGGGAGATGGGTCACCTTTACAGATATTATCCCTAATGAGAGATGGTTGGGCCTTCAGCTTTGACTACTCAGTCTAGAGTTAGATCTCGTGAGTTCGATGCCTTCTTGGTAGGCTAGAGGTTGAGATTCCTGATATCGTTGCTCCATGTAAGGTTTTTGTTACTTTCGGTTAGTGATAGTACTGCTCACATTGTGATTCTATCCTCTCTTCCATATATATATTTATATGCCTACCTGCCACTTATTTAGTTATTTGACTACATGGATCATAGTATCTATGCGTGAATTTGCTTGGTAGATTATTCTTTAGTAGTGGATGGGGTGAGTTGTCCTTGAGAGGTGTTTACACAGAGTTGTGGCTCGTGGGTAGGCCTTGTTAGTCTCTTTCCAGGTTGGTTCTAGTTCTAGTTTCGTCGTGGTTCTAGTCTTGTGTTGAGTCTCTCATTTCTAAGAGGTCCTAGATGGTTGTTGCCTAGGCTGTTATCTAGAATTTGCTAGAAGATCTTGTGTTGGTTTGGTGTTACCGGTGGTTGTGCCAGGGTTTGAGCTTCTGTTTTGAGTTGAGAGGTGTCGGTTCGTCTAGCGAGCTTAGATTGGTTTTGTTTTTTGGGTGATTAGAATCGATTCTCTTTGTTTGGTTGGTTTTAGAGGTTGGCAGGTATGTGGGTTGTTCCCATAGTCTTCTTCAGTTCTTCTCCGGTTGGGTTGTCTTATTGTTTTTCCCCAGTTTTAGTTAGAATGAAATTCAGTCATAGTACTCTGGTTGAGTTTTTGATTGCAACATTGTGGTTGAGTTTTGACTGTAGCCTCGTGGTTGAGTGGTATTCGTAGCATTTTAGGTGAGTTGGTCATCCAGGCTATTCTTCTCCTGCCTTATTGAATTTTTGATAATATAGATGTGGGAGATAAGGGAATGGCTCTAGGTTTTATTTGAGAAAGAGTTTGTAAGGTTCAGTGTATGCTAAGTAAGGGTTTTGTTTAGTTGAGAAAGGAGGGAGATGACTCCTTTTTTGTGCTTATATGTATTAGTAGTGACTGAGGTGATGACTGTGAGTTTCTATGGCTTGTGTGTGGGTGACATGTTTTGACTGAATTCAGTTTTTTGTGGTTTCCTGGTTACACTCTTTAGGAAGACCCAAGTTTCAGTAGCATCTACGGATCAGACAACTTGTATATTCAGAGTCTAGTGGGCTCCAGTACCTGAGTGCTCATCGATAACATATGGGTCTACGTATGGGTTCCGACAAAGGCATCGATTGGAAAATCAAAGTTGGGTTTCAGAATTATGGTCTAGCAGGGTACATCAGATGGTTCGTAGAAGCTTCTCTTTAATTGCAGCATCCCTGTGATGGAAGGCAGTGGGTACGGGTAACTTAGCTTTGCTATTTCAGTTTTGGAGTAGTAGTAAGCCTTGGACATCCAGTCCTTGGCTACCCATTGGATCAGGCTGGACATTCCTGATTTCATCGGTATTCTAGATAGTACGAGGTTCCTTCTACCATGGTTGGACAGACTCAACAACGTAAGTTTGAGATTCAGCAGTGGTGTATGCTATATGTGATCAGGTTGTGCAGGTTAAGACTAGAGAGTTTATTTTGGGTTCTAATGGTAATTTGAGACTGATGGTCACCTTCATTTGTCGAGAGTTGGAAAGCTTGCTTAGTTGATTCTTCAAGGGTTATCTTTGATGTGGGGTTCCAGTTTTGGTTAGACTCGACCAATATGGACTAAAAGTTTGGTATGTGGTATGCTTCGGGATGGTTTATTTGTGTGCTGATATAGCAGAGCGGTTGATTCGAGCCAAAAAGGATGAGTTGAAGGTATATGCAAAAACTTCTATGGCTATATGGCAACCTTGAACCCCAGCCACCTTTTCCTTTTCCTACGAGGTATTTTGACTTAATATTTGCGGCATGGTGGACTTCTTTCTGAGGTAAGGTTAGTAAGGCGATGTCAACTTTGAATGGTGTTCGAGTATTCAAAGTAGCAACAATACTCTTTAAAGTTTGGAGCTTAGTGATGACTACAGACTTCATGGTAGGCTTACTACACTTCTTGCAGGATGTTGGTTTTGGTTTGGGTCTGTTGGGCAGGTTGCCCTGGTGCATTCATTTTCAGTTGATTCAGACTTGACACGGTTCAACGAGGTTAGATTCGTCCTACAGTTGGGAAATTTCTCCGTTAACATAGGGTGTTCATATATGCCCTTCCCAACCTTGGTGTGCAAGCTTCAGTTGGGTTCAGATAGGTTGTTCAGTTGGGTTCAACTATCGAGTTTGATGTTAGCAAAAGTGTTTGTTGGTTGGTTGATGCTCAGTTGGGATATGTAACTCTAGTATTTGATGATATGCTATGGATTGTTATCTTGGGTGGCAAAGG
Source organism: Jaltomata sinuosa (assembly GCA_003996215.1). NCBI lineage: Eukaryota > Viridiplantae > Streptophyta > Magnoliopsida > Solanales > Solanaceae > Jaltomata > Jaltomata sinuosa. Next base: position 288,656 of record QJPP01001373.1, read on the forward strand.
TTAGTAGACTATAGCTTGGTTTGGAAAGACCTTGAGCAAAAAGTGTGACTTCATTCTTGGTAGAGTATAAGCGGGAACTATGGATCTTCAGTGTGTCAGTTGATATTTTGAGGGTGGTTTGAGTGTTCGACTTACATGAAGTTTCATGATTATGGTGCAACAGGATTTAGGTCAGAATAAAGCATTTTGCGGATCAGCGGGTTCATGAGTTAGAGTTTTGGGTTGATGGCTTTCTTGGTGCAATTGGTTGTGGTTTTTAGGATTCGAGTTCTGTGTATTGATCACCTTGGCTCCCTAGTTTTGGTGTTGTGTTGGTGCTTTCTTGTTAAGATTCTCGAGGGTTAGTTTGGGTTGGCAAGTCTTTGGAGTTTTAGAGCTAAGGGTTGGATTCTAGCTCGACTAGTAAAGAGTTAAGGCTTGGTTGTTTTCTTGGGTTCCGTTCTATTGGGTGCCATTCGGTCAAGAAGGCTACTCGGGTTGTTCGAGAGAGTAGTGCGGGCTTTGTATCTGCTATTCTTAGATCTCTAGTGATTCCTTCTTTCCTGAATTTCGCGAATGAATGTCTTTTTTTAGTAGTGGATGATGTAATGACCCTTCTAATTATTTGGGCATTTTCACCTTTCTTGTTTTGTTAAATATTGCCTGTAGCAGCCCCAAGTCATTTATGGCTTGCTGGGACAGATAGTTCAGTGCTCGGGCCATTTATTTGGTCTTTATGGTTGTTCCTTGTTTTAGAGCTTTAAACTTTGGAAATCATTGACTTCAATAAACATTCTTGGTGAACATGCTCAGAATCAAATTTTGACAGTTTTGTTAGCTCCAGAGTATGGACTTTGGTCTGGTAGGACCTTTGGTCGAGATTTGCGAGCTTTTCAGCTTGAAATTCTCTCTCATTCTATGTTTTCAATTAGGCTTGTTTGGTTGACTTTGGTCAAAATTCGAAGAAGACGACCTCGAATGGTAATTCTGTCAGCGTTGTTAGCTCTGGAATGTAAAGTTTGTGTTAGATAGGTGGTTGGTTTGGGTCCCGGGTGAGCTGAGCTCATTTCGAGTGTTTGGTTGATTGTAGTTAGTGTTTACTTGGGTCAACATTCCTATGAGATGACCTCGTAACGAAGTTTCAATGATTCTGCTAAATCTGGAACATTGTTTCCACTCTAATAGCTCCATTGGTTTTTAAGTATCAGGTTCTGATTGTGCCTGGAATGCCCCATAGAAGTTTTTGTTGTTGCTGTTTTTATGCTTCTGGTGCCTTCAGCGTGATAGCGCCCAGGCAGCGTGATCGCGCTAGCCTGTGATTTTCCCTTCAGCGCGATCGCGCTAAGGCAGTGCGATTGCGCTAGTCTATGATCCTTCTTTCAGCGTGATCGCGCCAAAGCAGCACGATTGCGCTGGTCTGTGACCTGCAATTATAAACCCTTCTCCTTGATTTTTCATACAATTTTATCATTTACCTTCTCCTAAATAGTTACCACACCAGTTCTTGATTCAGGAATTCACCAAGTGACGCTTATTCTTGCTCCCTCTTTGTTTGGGGTAAGTCATCTTCTTCCCCAAGAAGATTCTTCTCCATTGTCGACCTCCATTGATGACCTTCTTAAAGCTTGAGAAAATTCTTGGTTGTAGTTGCTGTTGTTGGGACTGCATGCTCATGACTTCGAGGAACTCACTCTGTTGACTTGATTCCTCTCTTTGTGTTAAACAAATTCTCTCTTTAATTCAAGTTTTATTCATGAAATTCCCTCTATAATTCTCCTTCTTTGTGGGCTGTTTTGGGCCTCTATTTTGGCTAAAACCGGCTCAATTTTGGAGCATGCACTCATGGGAGTGTTGTGATTGTCGTGTGATTTTTCATCTTTGATTTTGGGTTATAGACCCTAAAGGCCCACTTTTTACCCCGATTTTGACTCGGCTATTATTATAACAATATGGGTATCGTCAGGCTTATTTTGATGCGTAGATTATTATGTTGATAGTATTTTCATGAATTGGAGCTTCTAGGAGCAGTTTGAGCGTGGACGACGCTATTCCCGCAGCTAATCGTTGGACGACAAGTATGTTATGACTTTCCTTACCTAGACTCTGCGTATATAGGCTATAACTGTATTAATTAGCATCCTTGGGTTGGTTTTCTAGGATTGGTACCCTCAGACCTTGTCCGCCTTTTCTGTCTATTTATTTCATACGTTGGTTGTAGTATTCATGTAGTATTGCTATATTACCCTTGTGGCCCCGTATGGCCTTTGTTTATGCCTCTGGACCATGACGGTGGGATATTTGAGGATGTCTGCGAGTCCCGGACATTGTGTACTTACTTTAGGCTGGTTATCTGTGTTAATGAGCTGCTTGATCTTGTGTAGGGATGATAGGAATATTTACGAGCCATTTTGGGCTAATCTATTGTTTGCGAGCATGTCATTCATATAAAAGGTTTTCCCTGTATGTTTTACTCTTGTTTTGGCTTCGGGCCTACTACAAATGTTTTCTAAACTTTGCATGGCCCGAGGGGGCTATTTTCGGTATAAAAGATTATAAAAGAGATGTTATAGTGATTTTATCACCAGTTTTTCATACTTACACTAGACTCGGCGAGGCCTGGCGCTAGACCTGCTTTACTATAGATTTTGAGACTATACTAGACTCAGCGAGGCCAGGCGCTAGAGTTGTTTTACTACCGATTTAGACCCAACTATGCTCCAGGCACCCTTTATAAAGGTTATTGAGACTTGATTACTTTTTTAGACCCAAAAATAATTTGGGCACCCTGTGATATGTTTTTGAGATTACTACTACTGATTTAGATCCTAGTCAAATCCAGAAATGTACTACGAGGTTATGATTATTAAGTTACACTTTGAGGTTTGCGGTTTTTAGTATGTGGCCTATGAGTAGACCTCTATAGACCCTGTTATTCCTGGGCCACACGCTACGATCCAACGTAGAGTGCCAGGAGGAGGGGTGTACATTGTAGCATAGGTATTCGAGAAAGAGCCTTCCATAGATCCTGCCTCTATTGGGCCTTATAGGTATCGGAGGGGGTAATATACAATTCTATTATCACACTAGATTCATCATCATCATCATGCATACTGTGACCCGATTCCACCCTTGTTTGCTATGTGCTTAGTGTACCCTCTGGTTGTATGGGCGGCCGAAGGGTTTATATTCACTTTATTGTGTTCCTCGGTTGTATGGGCAGTCATTGGGATTGTAGGTAGATTATATTACTCTTGTCGCTTTATAGAGCTGGTTATGGTCTTTGGTTCTTAGTGGATTTGTAGTTTTTAGCCTGTTGAGGCTCCAATTATTAAACTTTGATTATTGAGGGGCTAGTGAGTTCTGTATTATCGAGGCACTATTGTGTGGTCTTCTGAGCTGTTGTGGGTTTCTGGTCCTATTCTTTACCATGATTTTGAGTAGTACTCTCGATTAATATGGTTTAGTTATTCCATCGTAGGATTATACTTGAGAGGTTGTTCTATGCCTATTCCTATTTCAAAATTGATGTTTTCAACCATGTTTCCGTTAGTGTATGGTTTTTAGTTGATTATGTTGGCTTGCTTTCCTTCCTTCCCCTTTTACTTGAGGTTAACGGTATACCGCCATGTTTCTAAACTCTCTCTCTTTATATATATTATTATTGCAAGGACTCCAGGTGCATTTTTCTTTCCTTCACCGTGTTCTGTGTTATGTATATCTTCTATGCTAGCATGTATGCTTATAACTCTTGATTGGCTATGGTCCGTGCTAGTTTCCATATGCTTCCTTATTTGCTTTGATGACTTCTTTCTTATTATCTGCTACTTACTATTTTTATATCTTATATGCGCTCAATCGACCGATGATGCTTACTGGGTACCTGTTGCTTAGCAATTGGTGCTCATGCTATACTTCTGCATCTTTTTTGTGCAAATATTAGTGTGAGCTTTTTCCATTGATCGCGTTGGAGACTCGTGCAACTTTTTGATATTTGAGACTAGGGTGAGCGCCCGATGATCGGGGCTTGACCACATCTCATCTTTTATACTGTTACTCTTCGTATATTCGAAGATAGTTGTACTTATCATTTTGTTACTTTTAGCACTTGTATTCTATTAGAAGCTTCTGTACTATCGATACCAAGTCTTGGGGTTGGTGTAGGTTCCTTATGTATATATTCTGGTTATTGCTTCCACATTGTCCTTATATTTATATTCTGCTTTTGCTTATTTCTGCTTATTGTGCGTATTAGTTAGGTAGTAGCCCATTACTAATCATTCTGAGCTATAGGATTGGTTCACCTACTGGGGGTTGTGGGTGCCATCATGACCTGAGAGATTGGGTCATTACAGTATTTTTCTGCATAGTCTTCCTTGTGTATTGCTCTCCTATAAGGCATGAGTTCATTCCGCAGGTTGACCTATATATTGTGTCATTCACCTTGTATTGCATTCCTATTTTATGATTGTTCTAGTTAGCTGTATCTGGAGTTTCATTTACGATGTGTGGCCGAGGTAGTTGTTATTGTGGGGCTTAGAGCAGGGGAAGGTAAGGTATTATTAGGCTAATGGTGTGTCTGTGCTGATCGTGACTGGGATGTTAGTATCATCTCTATCTAAACCTTTTTTATATTGTGGTTTCAGTTTCGGTTATGATGTTTTAGTTATTCTATTACTTTTGATATTCAATACATTCTTTCGTACTGACATTCATATTGCTTCGGGGCACTGCATTCATGCTTGCAGGTTATCATGTAGACAGTGGTCCTTATTGCGTGTGATCAAGTTCACTTGAATTGGTATGCTCCATTCTTTCTAGAGTTGCTGAGTCTAGAGTTTTCTTTAGCTTTATTTTTGTAATGGGTACGTCGGGGCCTTGTCCCGACTCGTGGTTAGTAGTATTTCATCTTAAAGGCTTGTAGACATCTGTTATGGGTCTAGTAGTCAGTTGTGTCCTGGTCGGCCTTGTATCATACTTTTGTTATATTTGAGATTGTTTCCATTGCATTTCATTTGATTGGCTTGGACTTAACATCCCATTGATGTTGTTTGATTCAGTTTCTGTTGGTTTGCTCGATCGAGTATGGCATTGAGTGCCAGTCGTGTCTCCTCGGATTTGGTGCGTGACATAGCCAACTCCTTTTTCTTTTTTCTTTTTTTAACTCTCTCCTTTCTCCACTTAATTTCCTACATGGGACAATCTTTGACTTGATGTTCAGTTTTAACACACTTGAAGCAACCACCACCTTCTCTTTTTTCTGCATTCTTTTATCTGCTTGGTGATGATTTTTTCCCAATGTTTCCTCCTTTCTTGAAGAACCTTTTGAAATTCTTGCTTATCAAGGCTATTTCTTCATTATCCAGGTCAGATTCATCACTCTCAGTTGCCTTGAGAGCAAGTGTCTTCTCCTTGCTTTCTTTACCCCTTATTGTATTGTCAACATTCATTTCATAGGTCATTAGATTACCTAAATGTTCATCCAAAGTCATGCTAGTTAGATCTTTTGCTTCTGTGATTGTTGTGACTTTGATCTCCCAAGACTTGAGAAGAGTCCTTAGTACTTTGTCAACCTATTCCTCCATTGTGTATATATTTTCCAAGGAAACAAACTCATTCACAACAATGGTGAATCTGGTGATCATATCCTGGAGTGATTCTCCACTCTTCATTTTGAATGTTTCATATTCAGTGCATAGTTTGGCAATTCAAAATTTTCTGACTTGAGTAGTTCCTTCATGAGTGTTAACTAGTATATCCCAAATATGTTTTGCTATTGTACAGCCAGAGATGCGATTGAACTCATCTGGACCAAGTCCACACATGAGAATGCACTTGGATTTAGCATTTCTCCCAAGTATCTTGTAATCAACATCATCATACTGAGCCTTGGGCTTTGGAATGTATTTTCTATCAGCATCCTTTGTCATAGGGATTCTAAGACCATTAGTAACTCTGGTCCAAAGATCATAGTCCTCTACTTAAAGGAAATCCTCCATTATTGCCTTCCACCATGAGTAGTATTGTACATTGAATAATTGTGGCATGTTGATATGTTGTCCTTCACCATGTCCAAGAGAAGGTGCAAAATTCATAGTGATCTTATCTTGAGTTATTGGACTCTATTAAGATAACATTCTCTGATACCAATTGTTAGAATACTGACCCCCTAATTTGCCCAAAGGAATGGGTTAATCTATCTATTCTTATGAACTGTGTAAAGTAAAAGCATAAAGTAATTGACACAGTATTTCATATGAAAACCCCCAGCTCATAAAGGGTAAAAAATCCACGACCTACACCTCTGTAGGATTTAACCCAAACTCCATTAAAATAATGAGCCTCCATAGAATTCAGTTTACAACTCTTATAACCTAAGGAAATAAAAACTCTAATTCCTAACTACTCACAAACCTCAGAGATTCATATTCCCAGGTCTTTGAGTTATCCCAACTTGAATACATAACTCCTAAACTAGTTTATAGCTCACTGGTACTAATGAACTAGAGATTACAACTCAATGAACACAAGACAAGAAAGTTGACTCAAGAACTGTAAAACATAAGCCTATGGAACAGGTTCTTCAATCTTGTTTCTTGTATCTGTTGCACTTGGATCTTCAGTCGGAACTCTCTCAAATATGAATTCCGTCAATTTGATTGTGTTCTTATTGCATATCTCTATGTAAGTTCTTGGAGTTCTTTTTTAAAACCTTAATGTCCTTATAGTTGTAGGACTTCTCCTTCTTCCAGCTGATATCCTTGACTCCCTTTCCTTTTTGGATTGCAATTGCCAACCTTTTGTTATTTCTTTCCATGTAGAAATACTCTATGAAAGGAAACTTTATGCAAGTTGGACTCTTGTTAGGAACACGTTCCATTCACAAGCTTCATGTAACACCCCGAAAACTGATACAACTTTTAAACTCAGAACTTGCAATTTTTTTTGAACTTCCAGGGATCACGGGTCCAGTCCACGAGCCGTGGGTGGTTCCATGAGTCCTGGAAGTGACTCGTGATTCTAGTCTTGCAGACCATCCTCATTTCTGAGAACCACGAGACAGGTTCACGGTTAGTGGAAGTTTCCACGGGTCATGGAACCAACCCGTGGAACTCAGACACAGAGTGGTCAGGTCCCCTGATTCCCACGACTTGGTCCTACGACTCATGGAAGCTTCCATGAGTCATCCTGTTGAGTCTTAGAGGACCTTCAATAGCCTGAAATCTTGGGCAGTTTCCATGAGAAGGAACCACGAGTAGTGGTTAGGTCTACGAGTCGTAGGCTCCACTCGTGCAACCGAAAGCCGAGTTTTAAATTAGCTTTTTCCTAATTAAGTCCCAGGGGTATTTTAGTCATTACCCACTCTTTTAACTTCTAAATGATGTCATTTTGACTATTTCAAGAAGGGTTTTAACCCTTATTAGCCTAAGTTCTTTCTCATCACTTCACTCATCTCCCAGAAATGAAAAATTCTTCTCCAAGCTTCAAATCCCAAGCTCTAAGTTCAAGCTTCCTAAGTCTTTCCAATTCAAGTGGGTTATCTTCAATCAAGGTATGTGGGTAATCAACAATGGGTCCTTTCACCCTTGTGCTCAAAACCCCTAATTCAAATTTTGATTTCATGATCTTCAAATTAGGGTTCTTATCTAATTCTTATGGGTTTTGTTAAATATGATCTTCTCATGATTTGATTATGAAATTACTATCTAATTGAATGATTTCACATGGGTTTTTACATGTTAACTCTTATGTCATGAATTGAAGTTTAACCATTGAAATTTCTACATGCATGAAGTTGATTTAAGCAATTTGAATTTTGATACCATGTTCCTTATGGATTTTCAAGCATGTGCATGCCTAGTTCCTATGTTCTATGAAAATATATATTTTATGAAATTGAACTAAATCCATGCAAATTTTCCATGTCATGAAGTATTATGCAAGACAAGACACCCGATGTTCCATCAATGCTCATGAATCGATTTCTTATCTAAAATTGCTGAGTAGTATGACGATCCGGGGTATGAACACGTTATGAACAAGTTATGAACAAGTATGAACAAGTTTGGCATTAGATATGTCATATGTATATGAGATCATGTTATTATGTTTTGGGAGTAGTATTTAGCACTGAGAGATGAGGGTTCAGATAACCCAAGTCCAAAACTACGTTGCCACCGTAGGTTTCCCTCTTTGGCTTATGACAGGATCCTTTATGACATGGTTCTAACATTGGCCAGTTAGGACAACCTTTTTCAGTATGGGTGCATGACACTGGACTCCATGTAGCTCATCATGGTTTACGTCGGTTAAGAGAAACTTCTACATGTTTATTTTCAAGCTATGAAGTTATATGATTCTATACTTTGATTTAAACCTTATTTCATGTTTTATGTTTTATCTTGGTATTTACTCATGTCTTTTCTTCATGTAATAAGTTCCATTTTAAGCATGTTTTAAACTATTTTTATCATCAATTATGCATCGCTGACATACTCGGTACATTCTATAGTACTGACGCATATCTTGCGCTGCATCCTTTAATGATGCAGATTCAGGTGTTCCTTTCCAAACACGTGGCTAGACTTCCAGGCCACTTTTCTGTCAGCTATTGGCGAGTCCTCGTAGGTCGAGGACTAGATATGTTTTGGCTTGTACTAATTTCTTACCTTCGTACTTCGAGTTAGCTAGGGTCTTGTCCTAGTAACTCCTTATGTCATGTAGAGGCTTTTAATACATAGACAGTATTCGAGTCTTCGTATGGATCTTGTATTCCTATTTGACTGGATTCTACATTTATGTTATTCCAACTTTATCTATTCTTCTTTCGCTTACCTTATGTTATGCTTGAGGATGCTATGACCAAGGGTTAGCTTGGGGGAACTTGTGGTCCCAAGTCTCGTGTTACATCTAGGAGGTAACCTTAGGGCGTGACAAACTTTGTATCAGAGCCTCAGGTTCAAGAGTCCTAGGATGTTTGAAAGCCGCATCGAGTAGAGTCTTTTTCATGTGTTTGAAGTGCGCCACACATATAAGAGGGAAGCTATGAGATATCTTAGAAAACTTCACTTCTTTCATGATCATGTCGTGTGATAGAGCTTAACTCTTATATTCCTCTAATCCTCATCTTGTACATTTCAGATTATGCCTTCTCGACGTGCAATACCTCCCCGAGCCGCTCGGAATGCTGTTTCTCCCATTCTGGTCCCTGATGTCACGAATGAGGAGTTCAGAAATTCCATCCATTTGATAGCCCAGACCTTGGCCACTCAGGCAAATCAGCAGGCTCCTGCCCCCATTCCTTATCAAGGTGGGGTAGCAGCCCGAGTTCGTGACTTTATCCGTATGAGCCCGCCTGAATTTTGGGGTTCAAAAGTGAGTGAGGACCCACTCAACTTTATTGATGAAGTGAAGAAGATCGTCAAAGTTATGCAAGTGGTTGGGGTCAATTGTGTTGAGCTTGCATCCTATCAACTCAAGAATGTAGCTTATATTTGGTTCACGCAATGGAAAGAGGCTAGGGTGAGGAACGTGGTCCCCAAGACTTGGGAGTGTTTTGAGAGGACCTTCCTTGATAGGTTCTTCCCTTGAGAGTTGAGGCAAGCGAAGGTGGAGCAATTTGTAAACCTGAGACAGGGGTCGATGTCGGTTCAAGAGTATAGTCTGAAGTTCACTCAGTTGTCTTGATATGCTCCCTCCATGGTAGTGGCCCCACATGATCGAATGAGCAAGTTCATCTATGGGGTTTCTGATGCGGTAAAGAAGGAATGTAGGTCTTTTTTGTTGTTGAGTAATATGAACATTTCCCAACTCATGAATCATGCCCAATGGATTGACGGTGACAAGCTAAGGGAGATGGCGAGGGATAACAAGAGGGATACATCCGAGGGATCAGGTTTTGGTCATCACAAGTTTGGAGGTGGGCATCGCTCTTCTTTCTAGAAGAAGTCATCAGGATCCGTGCATTCTTCTGCTAGTGCTCCTACCCAGGCTCAGAGGCCTCGTTATGATCAGGGTGGTAGATGATCTGGTTCCTATACCCAGTCTCAGGGAAGTGTTGCTAAGGGACCTTCCAATCCTAGTTGCAACAAGTGTGGGAAGAATCACCTGGCCGAGTGTCGTTTGGGCACGGGTGCATGCTTTGAGTGTGGTCAGGCTGGACATTTGATTATAGATTGCCCTTCAGCTAAGAAGGGGCAGGGAGGTGGGAAGACCCAGTCTGCCCCAGTAGCTTCAGAAGGTAGACAGCCCAGTAGGGCACAACTTTTAGTTCTGGTGGTCAGTGCCAAAACCACCTTTATGCTATGTCCTCTCATCAGGATCAGGAGGGTTACCCAGAGGTTGTCACTGGTATGTTAAAAGTCTTCTCTTTTGATGTGTATTCTTTGTTGGACCCCGGTGCTTCCTTATCTTTTGTAACCCTTATGTAGCATGCAAGTTCGAAGTTTGTTCTGAATTGCTTTTAGAACCCTTTTGTGTTTCTACTCCTGTTGGTGAGTCAGTCTTAGCCAAAAGAATCTATCGAATTGCCCTATTTTAGTCCTTCATAGAGTCACTTCAGTGGATCTAGTAGAGTTAGAGATGACTGATTTTGATATCATTCTTGGTATGGATTGGTTGTATGTATGTTATGCTTCTAGTGATTGTCGTACTCGGGTTGTCAGTTTCAAGTTTCCTAATGAACATGTTTTAGAACGGAAAAGTAGTCCCCCTTCCTTGAAAGGTTGCTTTATACCTTATCTTAAGGCTAGGAAGATGATTTCAAAGGGGTATGTTTATCACGTAGTGTGGGTTATAGACACGGAGTCCGAAACCCTATCCCTTTAGTCTATTCCTGTTGTGAATGACTTTCCAGAAGTGTTTCCCGAGGATTTGCCCGGAGTCCCTCCCAAGTAGACGATCGACTTTGGGATAGATCTTCTCCCAGATATGAACCCTATCTCTATTCCTTCCTATAGAATGGCACCCACAGAACTCAAGGAGTTGAAATATCAGTTGAAGGATCTTCTTGATAAAGGTTTCATCAGGCCTAGCATTTCTCCATGGGGTGCCCCAGTTTTGTTTCTTCAGAAAAAGAATGGTTCTCTTGGAATGTGTATTGACTACCGTTAGTTGAACAAGGTCCCAATCAAGAATAAATATCCCATTCCTAGGATTGATGACTTGTTCGATCAGCTTCAGGGTGCTAGTTTCTTCTTCATGATCGACCTTAGATCCAGTTATCATCAGCTTTATGTTAGAGAGTGTGATATCCCAAAGATAGCCTTCAGGATTCGTTATGGTGATTATGAATTTGTTGTGACGTCTTTTGGTCTAACAAATGCTCCTGCAACCTTTATGGATTTGATAAATCGTGTGTTCAAACAGTACCTGGATATGTTTGTGATTGTTTTCATTGATGATATCCTCATCTACTCTCAGAGTGAGGAGGAGCATGTAGACCACTTGAGGGCTGTGTTGCAAACTCTCAAGGATAGACAGTTGTTTGCTAAGTTTAGGAAGTGTGAGTTCTAGATGCAGTCAGTTGCCTTTCTGGGTCATATTATGACTAGTGATGGTATCCGAGTTGATTCTCAAAAGATAGAGGCAGTAAGGAATTGGCCTAGACCCATTTCCCCCTCCGATATTAGGAGCATTTTGGGTTTGGCTGGTTACTACAGGAGGTTTGTGGAAGGATTTTCTTCCATTGCTTCCCCTTTGACCCGATTGACTCAAAAGAGAGTAAAATTTCAGTGGTCCGACTTGTGTGAGAAGAACTTTTAGGAATTGAATACTAGATTGACCACAGCTCCAGTGTTAGCTCTACCCGAGGGCCTAGATGATTTTGTTGTGTATTGTGATACTTTCGGGATTGGTTTGGGTTGTGTTTTGATGCAGCGTGGTAGGGTGATTGCTTATGCTTCAACACAGCTTAAGAATCATAAGAAGAACTATCCTACTCATGATCTTGAGTTGGTAGTCATGGTCTTTTCTTTAAAGATTTGGAGACATTATTTGTATGGGGTGCGTGTGGATGTATTCACCGATCATAAGAGTCTTCAGTATGTGTTCACTCAAAAGGAATTGAATTTGCGACAAAGGAGATGACTTGAGCTCCTTAAGGATTATGATATGAGTGTGCTTTACCGTCTTTGTAAGGCCAATGTCGTGGCGAATGCTTTGAGTAGACTGTCCATGGGAAGTGTGTCTTTCATGGAAAATGGGAAGAAGGAATTGGTTAAGGAGGTTCATAGGCTCGCTCGGTTGGGAGTTTGCCTTATGGACTCGACAGAAGGTGGTGTGATTGTACAAAATGGTGTTGAATTATCTTTGGTAGCTGAAGTAAAGAAAAAGCAAGACAAAGATCCCATTCTACTTCAGCTTAAGGGTGCAGTTCATCAGCAACGGGTGGAGGTTTTCTCCTAAGGGAGAGATGGTGTGCTTCGTTATCAGGGTCTCTTATGTATGCCAGATGTAGATGGGTTCAGACAACAAATTCTGACTGTGTCTCATAATTCTAGATATTCCGTTCATCCGGATGCTACTAAGATGTATCGTGATCTACGAGAAGTCTTTTGGTGGAATGGTATGAAGAGGGACATAGTCGGGTTTGTGGCTAAGTGTCCCAACTGTCAACAAGTAAAGGTGGAGCATCAAAGGTCGGGTGGTATGATTCAAGATATTGACCTTCCCACTTGGAAAAAGGAAGCAATCAATATGGACTTTATTACTGCCTTGCCTAGTACTAGAAGACAACATGATTCCATTTGGGTGATTGTCGACCGGATGACCAAGTCAACCCACTTCTTGGCTGTTAAGACTACCAATTCAGCAGACGATTATGCCCGACTCTACATCTGGGAGATAGTTCAATTGCATGGTGTTCCCTTGTCTATCATTTCTAATAGAGGTCCTCAGTTTACATCTCAGTTTTGGAGATCGTTTCAGAAAGGTCTTGGTACCCAGGTGAAGCTTAGCACAACTTTTCACCCTCAAACAGACGGCCAGGAAGAGCGCACTATTCAGACTTTGGAGGATATGTTGAGAACGTGTGTGATCGAATTCAAAGGTAATTGGGATAATCACTTACCTGTTATAGAGTTTTCCTATAACAACAACTTTCACTCTAGCATCCAGATGGCTCCATATGAGGCACTTTATGGTCAGAGGTGTAGATCTCCTATTGGTTGGTTTGAGGTAGGTGAGGCAGCCTTGATTGGTCCAAATACGATTCATGAGACTATGGAGAAGGTTCAGCTTATTAGGGAGAGGTTGAAGACCGCTCAGAGTCGACAAAAATCTTATGCGGATATGAGGAGAAGGGAGTTGGAATTTGAAGTTGATGATTGGATTTTCCTAAAGGTGTCACCCATGAAGAGTGTGATGAGATTTGTAAAGAAGGGAAGCTTAGTCCCCATTTTGTAGGTCCTTATTAGATTCTGAGGAAGGTTGGTAGGGTTGTTTATGAGTTGGATTTTCCATCAAAGTTGGAAGTGGTTTATCCCATTTTCCATGTTTCCTTATTGAAGAAGTGTGTTGGTGATCCGAGCCTGATTATACCTTTGGAGGATGCGGGTGTGAAGGATAGTCTCACCTATGAGTAGGTTCCCGTAGAGATCCTTGATCATCAGATTTGGAGGTTGAGAAAAAAGGAAGTTGCTTCGGTAAAGGTTCTTTGGAGAAATCCGCTTATTGAAGGAGCTACTTAAAGCGGAAGAGGCCATGAAGGCCAAATATCCCCATCTCTTTCCTTCTGATTCCGCTCCAGCTTGAGGTAATAGTTTCATCCTTAGTATGTTCTTCCGATTTCATTCCATTAGTTACTCTCATGATCCTAGCATGCATTCATGTTTTCGAAGTTGATTTAACCATGTTTTAAGTTGGAAAGTTCAGTTTTCATGTTTATTCCTTGATTTCCATGTTTTGTTGCTGGTTGGGCTATTTTCTCTTTAGTTTTACCTTGCTTAGTCTTCTTTCGAGGATGAATGATCCCAAGGGGGAGATATTGTAACACCTCAGAAACCAATCTAGCTTTTAAACTCAGAACTTGCAGAAATTTTTAATCTTCCAGGGATCACGGGTCTAGTCCACGAGGCGTGGGTGGTTCCACGAGTCGTGGAAGTGATTCATGATTCCAGTCCTGCAGACCATCCTCAAGTCTGAGAACCACGAGTCAGGTTAACGATTCATGAAATTTTCCATGGGTCGTGGAACCAACTCGTGGAACTCAGACAGAGAGTGGTCAGGTACCTTGATTCCCATGACTTGGTCCTACGACTCGTGGAAGCTTCCACGAGTCATCCTGTTGAGTCGTAGAGGATCTTCAGCAGCCTGAAATCTTGGGCAGTTTCCATGAGAAGCAACCATGAATCGTGGTTAGGTCTACGAGTCGTTGACTCCACCCGTGGAACCTTAAGCCGAGTTTTAAATCAACTTTTTCCTAATTAAGTCCCAGGGGTATTTTAGTCATTACCCACTCTTTTTAATCCTAAATGATGTCGTTTTGACTATTTCAAGAAGGGTTTTCACCCTCTTTAGCCTAAGTTCTTTCTCATTGCTTCACTCATCTCCCAAAAGGAAAAATTCTTCTTGAAGCTTCAAGTCTCAAGCTCCAAGTTCAAGCCTCCTAAGTCTTTCCAATTCAAGTGGGTTATCTTCAATCAAGGTATGTGGGTAATCAAAAATGGGTCCTTTATCCTTGTGCCCAAAACCCCTAATTCAAATTTTGATTTCATGATCTTCAAATTAGGGTTCTTATCTAATTCTTATGGGTTTTGTTAAATATGATCTTCTCATGATTTGATTATGAAATTACTTTCCAATTACATGATTTCACATGGGTTTATACATGTTAACTCTTATGTCATGAATTGAAGTTTAACCATTGAAATTTCTACATGCATAAAGTTTATTTAAGCAAATTGGATTTTGACAGCATAATCCTTATGGATTTTCAAGCATGTGTATGCCTAGTTCCTATGTTCTATGAAAATATATATTTTATAAAATTGAACTAGAGCCATGCAAATTTTCCATGTCATAAAGTATTATGCAAGACAAGACACCCGATGTTCCATTAATGCTCATGAATCAATTTCTAAACCAAAATTTATGAGTAGTATGATGATCCGGGGTATGAACAAGTTATGAACAAGTATGAACAAGTTTTGCATTAGATATGTCATATGCATATGAGCTCATGTTATTATGTTTTGGGAGTAGTATTTAGCACCGAGAGACGAGGGTTCAGATAACCCAAGTTCAAAACTACGTTGCCACCGTAACCCTCTGTGGCTTATGATAGGATCCTTTATGTCATGGTTCTAACTTTGGCTGGTTAGGACAACCTTTTTCAGTGTTGGTGCATGAAAATGGACTCCATATAGCTCAGCATGGTTTATGTCGGTTAAGAGAAACTCCCACATGTTTATTTTCAAGCTATGAAGTTATATGATTCTATACTTTGATTTAAACCTTATTTCATGTTTTATGTCTTTTATCTTGGTATTTACTCATGTCCCTTCTTTATGTAATAAGTTCCTTTTTAAGCATGTTTTAAACTATTTTTATCATGAATTATGCATTGCTCACATAATCGTTACATCCTATAGTACTGACGCATATTTTGCGCTGCATTCTTTGATGATGCAGATTTAGGTGTTCCTTTCAAGACACTGGCTAGAGCTTCCAGGCCACTTTTCTGTTAGCTATTGGTGAGTCCTCTTAGGTTGAGGACTAGATATGTCTTAGCTTGTACTGATTTCTTACCTCCGTACTTTGAGTTAGCTTGGGTCTTGTCCTAGCAACTACTTATATCATGTAGAGGCTTTTCAAACATAGACGATATTTGAGTCTTCATATGGATCTTGTATTCCTATTTGACTGGATTCTACATTTATGTTATTCCGACATTATCTATTATGCTTTCGCTTACCTTATGTTATGCTTGAGGATGCTATGACCAAGGGTTAGCTTGGGGGAACTTGTGGTCCCAAGTCCCGTGTTACGTCCAGGGGGTAACCTTGGGGCGTGACACTTCAACCCCTTTGCTTGTTTGAATCTCTACATGGTTGACTTTCTTATGATCCTAGTTAGACTTTGCTTGAGAGGAACATGTCACATCTACATGTTCCTTATGTGTGTTCCACATATTTGTCAATCTTCAAAATATTCCTTGATCCAACAAATTGTTATCTTGATTTTATCTTGTGAATGTGTTTGCTACTCCTACATTAGTGGATATTATATAGTTTTTGTTATTTGATTATTGTTGTTATTCGTATGTAGTTGATTTTGTTTTAATTTTGATTGTAGGATTATGTGTCATAGTGTTAATTATAGGACTTTATGGTTTAATTGAAAAAAATAAGAAGAATAAGAAAATACAAAAAGATTTTCTTATTTTTGGAGCAGATTTTAGTTTCTTTAGTTTTTTTTCTTAAGTCTTTTAATGACACACTCTTTCTACCTTCCGATTTTTGTTCTCATAAGTTTTCTAGAAGGGTGACCATTGAACCGGGGAATTTTTGGGATTTTTTTGTTTTATTAGTTTAGTTTTTCTTTTTAGTTTTTAGATTGAGTCAAGAGGTAGAATGATCCCTTGTAAGCTACATCCTCAAGTTAGGATATCACCTCTACGAAGACAATCTTTGTTTGTTTGAAAAAAATTGTACCTTAAGACACCTAAGCTCATTTTCATGACTTGTATACATGTGCTTAATGTGAATTCCTGGTGAATTATTAATTAGAAATATATGTGATGGTGTAATTATATTGAATATGTGTCTTGTATCAGGTGAGAACTTAGTTGAATTCCTTGTATTAAGTTGGTGGCTAAAACTTGCCTTGTGGGTTTTGTGAAGTGTAACAACGTTAGTCATGTTTAGGAAGTTATAGAGGCAATTCTTTATTTATCCATTCTTTTTATCCTATCTTGTACCTACCCTTGTATGTTATCCATAGTAAGCCCTTTTGAGCCTTTAGCTGAGTTTCATTGGTAGCCACACATGTATCCTAATCCTATTTGTTCTTAGACCATGAATATTTAATTGAAAGAACTCCCATAAGGTACTTGATCTAGTATTAAGCGCTTGAAGAAAGTTAGAAAAAGATGAATGGAGGTGGTGAAGTTGTGAAACTTAAACAAAAGGAAGTTAATGTATGAGTTAAACCAAAAACTATAGTATGGGAAAAAAGAAAAAGAAAGGAAAATTTGCAATACAAAACGAGAATCTGTTCTAGTAGTAAGAATGTTCAACCGATAAAAAGGGAAGAAAGGGGTAGAACATAAAAGGAGTAAAGGGATTAGCTAAGTGAAGCCGAAAGCACTAATTTGTGAAAAGTGATGTATCAAAAGTTCCTAGGGTGGATTAGTACTATTTAATAAAAATATTCCTACTCATCCCTTAGCCTACATTACAACCAAATGAAAACCTACTTGAGAACATTTTGAATTAGTATATCAAGTTCACTAAGGGCAATCTTATGGTTCACCTTTTATCATATGCAAATTTTATTTGTGAGCGTGAGAGTTTGATACTTTGTATTCCCATGTTTGAATACTATTATCTGAGTGATTTGTTTGATATGAGGGCACATGTATAGTACTATATGCTTAAACATTTAATCTTCTATGTTGTGATTTTTCTATGTTTTCACACATGCTTATTTAAGTCTGCTCTTAAGGTTAGGATGTCCTAAGTGGGTTGTTGTGAGTTGAACTTAAATAAAAGGCACAAAGTAAAGAGATGCTTGATGTTTTTAGGAGGTATGTTCTTGATTTGAGTGAGATAGTTACGAATTGAATTGAAAGACTTGTAGTGATAAAGTAGAGCTTACTCGAGAGAGAGCAAGATTTTAAGTGTAGGGTCTTGATATGAGGCTAAAAGTAATGATTTTAACCTATAGATTGCTTTATATTTTACTTGTTTTAACATGCTTTTGAGCTTATTATATATGAAATACACTTGTGTAACTTGTCTTGGTGTGTCAGACAAAAAATAAAGGATTTTGCATGGATTTTGAGCCTAATAGAGAATTATTAAAGCTTTGAAGTTTGAGTAGGAGAAAAGGATGATGATTTGGAGCATGTCCATGGATCGTAGATCAATACGGAGGCAAAACTACAAAAAAAGTGGAAAAAATGCACTACGGAAGGGGCCTGGGTGCCCCGTAGTGCAAGGGGACAGTTTCGGCGTGTAGGCTGCCCAACTAGCCTCTGGCGCTGCACAAGGCGCCGGAGTAGGCCAAATCCAAGCCTAGTTCGGCCTAGTTTAGTCCTTTCAACCCAGAACCAATCAGGAACCCCCCCTAAACATAATATATACTACACTTAGTAAGATTTTGAAAATAAGAACTGATACAGAGAGGACAAAACACGCAGAAGACGAAGAACAAGGGTTTTCTACCTTGGTTTTTCCATTCTTTTTCCTATTTTTATGATTGAATCTTTGTCTATTCATGAATTCTTGCTTTTGTAATCAATTCATGGGTAGCTAAACTCATAGTATCTAGGGTTATGGATGAATATGAACATTGATGTTTGAAAGTTAATATAGTTTGATTGGATTTTGATTATTGATTTGCTTATCATTTTTTTGCTCTTAGTTATTTGATTATCTGGCAAATTCTCAAATCCTATCTATAGTATGTTAGTTAGACTTGGAATAGGAAACGTATTTTGCAATAAGAAAAGGTAGAGGTTTGTTGTGAGATCTTAAGGGGTAACAATTCACTAATGTAGATAAAAATATTCCCATTAGTCTTGCTTAGTTGGTACAAAAGAGAAATCACATGCACTTCACTATCGACCGACGACCATAGGAATATAGACGTTAGGAATAGTCGAGAAGGCATAGAGGAAGTTTGGAAAGATGCTCAATATCGCGAAGAGCAACCCGCAACCAGTAACTCAGAAAATCAATTAAACTTGTTAACCAATAACTCAGTTGGATTATTCTATGTCTGCAACCATGGATCATTAATCATCTTTGAAACTTCACGACTCAGAATCAGGCTATGATTGTGCCTACATAACCCCCCAGTAAGCAAGCCAACCACAACAATGCGGAAGATAAATAAAAAAGTTTATATAAAGGAAGCGGAAGATATAAATATAAGGGAGATAGGGCCAATAGTATATATACATACCAACTGTACTAAGTATACAAAAATGGACCTAAAGTGGCCAAGAAGACAAAACATACAAAAGAACCAACCCAGACCTGGTGTCACCGGTATAAGAGCGTCTAAAGTACGGAGTAGCTATACAACAGACTCTGTCTATCCAAAATACAAAATATAGATAGACATGATAGATGGAAAGCATGTAAAGTCTCCAAAATACCGGGATCTCACCGTGATCTGAACTACAGCAGGCCTCGAATGATAGGAGAATCAATGGGGGTGGCTCGTACCAGGTGCTGCATCAGAAAAAGATGCAGAGTGTAGTATGAGTACAAAAACAATGGGTACCCAGTAAGCATCATAGGCCGATCGAGCACAAAAAGATATTATATAATATAAATTACAGGAAAGTAAGCTAAATATAGGGATCAACCTAAATCTAGTTATAAAACTGAAAAAGGACTAACCGAACCAACAAGAAGGAAATAATAACAAGTCAATCGGACTATGCATATATATATATATATGTATGTATGTAAATGGGAAGTAAAAACTCACAATAACGCATCGGGGGTACGGAATACCGCATCGGACTATAAATATATATATATATATATATATAAGTGAAAAGGGAGAAAAAGGCCCGAGAACAACCCTCGGACCGACATAAAGTAGTATTTTTCCTTTCCTTTACAAAACCAGTAGCAAAACCCAAAAGAATTCCTTTAAAGTCCGAAAATCACAGTAACCATAGTAAATCTTAAGTTTGGAACCAAAACCTCCAAAGTCATCCTTTTGCTATACCGATAGGCATGAGAATGCAGGATGAGCATGTAAATTTCCATGTTCATAGAATGTAGCACATAACAAGGCAAAACTGAGCAAAACATCCTCCAATCAAGAGAACTGACTTGGAAACTCCATCCGAATCCAAGCTAAGGCCTCGATCCCACAGTTACACATAAAACCGACAATAAGGCAAAAATAACAGAACATAACTACGAAAACAACTACAAGCTTCTACTCTACCTCTAAAACCTTCTAAGAGCATACTAAGGATTCTATACAAGATATAACAACACTACGAGCTCCTAGACTAAGGATAACAGGAATAATCCTAATCTATGATCCGAAATGGACAGTTTATTACAAGTTACATTATTTAAGCTTATTTCTCTCTATAGTCCAACCTAACATTCCAGTAAGATATATCATATCAAATCTAACTAACTCAGTCTAGAAAAGTAAATCGTAACCTACCGCGGGGCCAAACCGCAAACATGAACCGTCACTCGTGTGCCTTTCCCTTCCGAATAGCCTCAGAAAGCTGTCATGCTATCAATAATAGAATCCAGGTGTCAAGACAAGAAGAATGTCACCCATAGTGGTATATGGGAAATTGAGCTGGAAATCAGACCAAAAATCGGGTCGGAAAATGACCCTCAGGGCCCACGCAATAAAATAGAAAATAAAATTTACAATTTCGATCGCAATGGGTCAAAGAACCCATGCCCAAAAGTTGAGCGCGAACGGGACTTATTTCGAGGATCAAAACAGCCCCGAGGTCCTACTAGTTCAAGAGACCCCAAAAAAATAGAGAATTAAGGATTTTCAAGAGCGGAAATGTACCACGTTGGAGGAAAGAAAAGACCAAGGACCGAAACAACAATCACCACCACGCTTAGGGAAAAGATGGAGTTAAATTTGGAAGTTGGAGATCAAGATTATGGAGGAAAAATGAGTTGGTGAAGAGAGGGAAATGAACTGAAAATTAGAGGGGTGGCCAGCTTAAATCCTTACAGTGCCCAGGCGCAGTGGCGCCCATGCACGCATAGGTGCGAACACACCACAACACCTACAAGAGCGGTCGTCCCATAGCGCCTAAGGCGCCTGCCCTGCCATCCCAGGTAGGCACATAGGTGCACACAGGCCAGCGCAGGTGTGGCCAGGCGCCTGCCTTGGCGCCATACCAGCAACCAGCTGCTGCAATGCCAAGCATTAGCCAACTTTTTGATTGATGGACCCTCAAGAAGTGCATCTGGGGTCCAGCAAATAAAAATGAGTTGACCTATTCAACTAAATATAACTTTCTATATTCAACAGAATTAACAAGAATTCCAATTGAGGTCGATTTAATGAAAAGTGAGCCCCACACCCAAAACCAACTCTAGGCCAACCTTTACAAAAATGAAACACAAAGGACAAAAATAAGTTCGGAAACCTCAGGACCCGAACCAAAGGTCCCTCTAGCCCAATGTCGACATTCCAAAGCTAATAATGTTGACATAATTTCCAACTGAGGCCATCATCTCCGAATATTGACCAAAGTTAACTCCACAAGCCAAACTAGCCTGAGAGCACATAAAACAACACAAAACCAAACCAAAGGAACCCAGACCCAGCCCAAGGGTCCGACTAGACCAAAATCCTTGCTCCAGAGCTAATAGAAATCTTTGAATTCGATTTGGAGTATGTTTACAAAGAAAGTTGACCAAAGTTAAGGATTTTCCTAAGTTCAAGTTTTAAAACAGGAAAATGGCCATAAAGACCTAACGAACTGCCCGGGCACCAAACCATGAGTCCCGACAAGTCATAAATGTCTTTTAGCCACTGAGGGAAAGCTCAAAATACGAAAAAAGCATAAAAAATAGAAAATGACCTAGAGGGTCATTACAACATCCACTACTGAAAGGACTTTCATCCTCGAAAGATAGGGAAAGGATAGTACCCGAAGACTCAAAAAGGCGAGGATAGGGGGTCCGTGTGTCGATCTTAATCTCCCAAGTAGCCTACTTGATAGGACAATGCTGCCACTGAACCTTAACTGACAAAATCTTTTTAGACCTCAACTTCCTAACATGCCTCCCCAAAATAGCAACAGGCTCCTCCTCAAAAGCTAAAGACTCATCCAACTGAACCGAATCCCACTGAAGCACGTGAGACTCATCCAAAATATACTGATGCAACATAGACACATGAAAAACTGGGTGAACACTGGAAAGAGCAGGAGGCAAGGCCAACTCATAAGCAACTTCTCCAATGCGATAAAGGATCTCAAATGGCCTAATGAACCTAGGACTGAGCTTACCCTTCCTCCCGAACCTCATCACGTCCTTTATGGGCGACATCTGAAGGAACACACTATCACCAACCATGAACTCAAGATCTAAAACTCTTCGGTCAGCAGGAGAGGCCATTCCATAGCGCCTAAGGTGCCACGGGCGTGCTTCCCTGCCAGCCTAGGCAGGCATGTAGGCACGCATAGGCCAGCATAGGAGCATTAGCACAGGTGCAGCCAGACACCCTCCTTGGCACCATACCAGCAACCAGCTGCTGCAATGCCAAGCTTTAGCCAAACTTTTTAATGAATGGTCCCTCGGGAATGCATCTAGTCTCTTGTGAATAAAAATGAGCTGATCTATTCAACTAAAAACAACATTTTAGACTCAATCAAATCAACAAAAATTCTAACAGAGGTCAATTTAATGAAATGTGGGCCCCACACCCAAAACTAACTCTAAGCCAACCTTTACCAAAACAAAATCCGAAGGCCAAAAACTAGTTTGAAAGCCTCGAGACCCAAAATAAAGGTCCCTCTAGCCCAAAGCACGCAACACTTTGCTTCCTAAGTTCTCTCTGGATCTCCATTGAAAAACACCACTCCTTCATTATTCCTTATATTATTAACAATTTAACATTATGTATTTTACACCTTCTTCTCCCTAAAACATGCCCACCACAAGTAAAGAGAAATTAATGCCTCTCTCTAAGACTATCAGCGGCCTGCCTTTTATTGGTGGTGCTCAGGAAAAGTCTAAGAAGAAAATCATAAAGAGTAATATTTTAGAGGCTACCATGGAAATCATATTTCCAAAATAGTTATCTTTTGTGAAGGTCTTGAATATTCAAAGTCCTTCAATCAATACGCTAGTAAGAGCTTCATATCTTCCCACTGTCAATATTGATTACTAATGGAATACTGACATCATGATTGAGGATACCATCATAATCAAGAGGGTTTTGTTTGAGAAACAAAGAAATTTGTATTTATGCACTTATCCCTTTTACACTCGGATTTGGTCATCCAAAGATCAATTTAGTGATCCTCAAGTTTTAAAGGTCCGACCAAGTTTTCTTAGCCCAGGTCGGTCCCAAAATCTAGAGGGCAATAGTGTGCCTCATGTACAAGGAAAATAATTCCAATTTACATTCTCTACTCCTCGCGTCTCTAACGGGGTATATGCATCAATTTGACCAACTAAGGAGTAAGAGCCCTCATATCCAGCCTATATGATGGTTATGACTGAGGATGGATGAAGAGGTTTGTTAATGTGGCCACCAAGGATATCACATTGGACATAACTATTCCATAATCATGGAAATATTCCCATAAGTATCTACTTATAGAAGTCATTTTCCTTTCCTGTGTCGTTCTTTCTAACTTAGTCACAATGTTTTATTCAATCATCATCTGAAAGTAAACCAGGGACCCAAATATTTTAGTTTTGGTCTAGTACATTGATGCATTTCCAAAATAGAGAATCAAACCTAGAAATAGATTTTCAAGGGACGGAAAGCCCAAAACCCCAGTAATACTCTAGACGTAATGTGACCATCCTTGTTGTTTCTATTTTTCTGACTTGTGTATCATTTTAGGTTTTCCCAATGGCTCTTTCCCCAACCCAAACACCGAGGAATCAATCAATCTAGTGATGACCAACTATATGGTTGGTCAACTAATAGTAGAACATGCCTTTTAATGCAAGAGGCTTTGAGATAAGGCCATTGCTGAAGGAAAATTTTTAGACTCTATCGTGCTCTAACACATAGCTAAAAAGGCAATATAAAGCGCTCTATATGTCTTTAAAGAGGAAACCAATAATAAGTCCATATCGAAATCTTGGTCATTTCCTCCAGTGACTATAATCCTCGATAGGGACGAGGGTGATAAGAAAGTTTGTCTTAAGCCGATAACTTTAAATGCTTGGGCTAGGGTGCCCAATGAAGCTGATAGAATCTTCAAGGATTCAAAGATTATGAAGCAAGCTAACTCACTACATCAGCCTCATTTTGTTATGCTAGAGTCGTGAAAGACTTACCAAAGAGCAACCATCATCAACACTCTAACATCTATATCAACTACAACTCCTTTGACCATTACTCCTGCTCTAAAGTCAACTAAAACCCCTAAAAACCACCATATTTCCAACATGGTCTATGTTTTTCCTACACTGATCTAGCACTCTACTCGTAGGTGCAGGACTACTATTTTTTATTGGGGAAGGGGCTCATATTATTTCAAAACCCATTGGTGTGGCCTTGTCACTACCCAAACTTGAGCCAAGATGGAGCCTACTAAAACCCCCAATAGGCAAGACAACTCAATTGAATGATACTATAAAGAAATGCTAAAATAGATGATGCAAAATCAAGATAATAATAAGATAAGGGCCATTATCATAAATATCTATAAAATGGTATAAAATATACAATAGTCCCTAAAGAGACCGAGGAAGACAAAATATATATACAAGAAACCAAACCCTAGACCTAGTGTCACTGATACAAGAGCATTTAAGTACATAAATACTGCTATTTAGATTGCTACCGTCTTAAAAAATATAAAATACAGACAGTATAAGTATAGAGAAAGCAGTAAATCTCTGAATTCCAGGAGCTCACCATGATCCAAATAGTAGCTGACCTGAATGAGTGGATGGTCAATGAGGGTGGCTTATACTAGGTGTTGCATCATAAAAAGATGCAAAAATATAGTATAAGTACCAAAACATGGGGTACTCAGTAGGAATCATAGGCTGACTGAGCTAAGAATATAATAGATGTTATAAGCGATAGGAGAGTAAACGACCTATCGGGATCCACCTAAATATAGTTATCACATAATAACTAAAATCAAGAAACAACCTGGACAAATGGTGAAGATAATAATAATAATAAAGGTAATAAACCACTCTAAAGTGCATACAAGAGAATGCAATGCATAATGGGATGGTATGGTGCATAATGTGTCCAATACAGTAAATTAAAAATCCCGAAACACGATTCACGGGACTTGTAGACTCCCCGAATTGTCTCACAAGCTTCCCTAGGGCTCATCAACACATGCAATAAAAGTAAATCCCAGATATGTGCTCCTCTGGATGCCCTTAGGCTCATCAACATGAAATAAATGGAGAAAAAGTTTGGAACTATCCCTCGAACCAAGTTTAAAGTGGCACAATACCTTTCTTTTCCAAAAATAGTGATAAAATCATGAAGTTCTTTACTGAAATCTAAAAATCATAGTAAAAGTAGGAAGTCCCATCCTTAAAATAAAAAATCTCATATTTTCTTCCAAACCATATCACTAGCCATGTAAATACATGTCTGAGCATATGTGTGTCATCACAAGAGAATACATGTATAAGTGTATAACAAACAGGGTAAAAGCACCTTCCAAACAAGGCAACTGACCTGGAACACTGTTATAATGATCCTTTAGGTTATTTTCTTATTTTTTCAAGCTTTTTCCATATTTTGAGCTTTCTCATAGCAGCTACAAGTTATTTATGACATCTCAGGACTGACGATTGGTGCCTGGGCCATTCATTAAGTTCTTATGACCATTTCCCTATTTTAGAATTTAAACTTAGGAAATCATTGACTTCAGTCGACATTCTTAGAAATCATGCTCGAAATTAAATTCTGACAGTTCCATTAGATTTGGAATGTGGATTTTGATCTAGTTGGACCCTTGGTTGGGGTTTTGGAGTTTTTGAGTTGATTTTATCTTGCTTTCTGTATTTTCAGGCTAGTTGGGCTTGTGGAGGTGACTTTGGTCAACATTCGGAGAAGACAACCTCAGCTGGAAATTCCATCAGCACTATTAGCTACAAAATATTGACTTTGGGTTCGAGGGATATTTGGTTCGGGGCTCGAGGCTTCCAGACTCATTTTAGGCTATTAGGTTCTACTTTGGTAAAAGTTGGTTCTTGGGCATAGGGCCCACTTTTCATTAAAATGATATCATTTGGGAATTTCATCAATTTCATTGAGTTTGGAATGCCATTTGATTTTTTAAACATTTCACCTAATTTGTGATGGCCAGTTTTGTGGAATTTCTCTGCTTTTGCGGCAAAGGTCCACTTTTGCAGAAATCGCATTTGTGAAGAAACCTTCGCTTTCGCGGAGGAATAGAGGAATAGTATTTCCGCTTTTGCGAAGGGTTTGTCGCTTTTGCGACATTCACATTTGTGAAAAAACCTCCATTTTTACGGAGGTAGCTGAGTTTTATATAAACATTCTAACTTTGTTTTCTCCTCAAATATTCCAAAAACTCCCATTTGAGTTGATCTCAAGGACTACTTCAAGCACTCTTCTTCCTCCATAATTGTTCTGGTAAGTTCCACTTTGTTTCTCCTCTCTTTTTCCATTGTTTAATTCTCGTTGTCCCGTTAAATTTTCCGTTGAATGCCTTGTTGTTATTCTTGATCAAGTGGACTTTGGGGTTGTTTTGGCCCTGAAATGAGTCCTGTTTGTGCTCAAATTTTGGGCATGGGTTCATAGACCCGTTGCAAACAAAATAGTAGAATTTTTTTATTATTTCATTGCGCGGGCCCCAAGGGTAATTTTCCGACCTAAATTCTCGCCCAAATTTCCGTATAGCAATATAAGTTTCATTTTTCTTGTCTTGACACCTGGATTATATTCTTGATAGCGTGACAACTTTCTGATGCTGTTCCGAAGGAGAAGGCACACGAGTGATGATTCGTGTTTGCAGTTCATTCCTGAGGTAGGTTACGGTTTACTTTCCTAGACTGATTTTAGTTAGATTTTTATATCTTATAAATTACTTAAACGTTCAATTGGATCTTATGGTAGAAATAGGCTTAAATCCTTGGATTGTATAAATTGGCCATTTCGGATCGTAGATTAGAATTATTACTATTTATTATTAGTTTAGGACTTTGTAGAGTTATTGTGGCTAACCTAGTATCCTTAGTATGCATTTAGGAGGTTTTAGAGGTAGAGTAGATGCTTTTAGTTATATTTGTAGTTATTTTTGTTCTTTCCGCTTTTTATTTACCATCGTATATAACTGTGGGCCTGAGGCCATAGCACAGATTGGATGGAGTTCCAGGATAGTTCTTTTTATTGGGAGGTGTTTTGCCATGTTTGCCTTGCTGTGCGGTCTATTCTCTAAATTTGGGAATTTCTTGTTCATTCTACATTTAGATGCCTAGATTTACAGAAAGGAAAGGAAATTTCGAGATTTTTGGTCTAAAATTAGGATTTGCCATGTTTATCGTGATTTTTGGATTTCTTTAGGAACTATCTTCTGTTTCACTACTAATTTTTGAAAGGAAAGAAAAGTACCACTTTTATGCCGGTTTGAAGGACGTTCTCATACCTTTTCTCCATTTACTTTTTTATTGATGAGCTTGATGTTCAATTCTGGGCACCCCAAGGAGCACTTATCTGGGTTTTACTTTTTATGCATTAGTTGATGAGATCGTGGTTAAAATTTTGGGGCCCAGGGTACCTAATACTTGATTTTTCTTTTTATACATCTATGCATCACATCATCCCCTATTACATTGCATTAGCTCGAGTGTACTTGGATTGTCTGTTGCTTGATCATTTTATTATTATCTTTTTCTCCGTCAGATTAGTTAGTTTAGTTTCCTGTTGAAAACTAGATTTAGGTGGATCCATGTAGTTAGCTTACTTTCCTTTAATTTATATTATATACTATCTTTCTGAGCTCGATCAGTTTATGATACCTACTGGGTACCTATTATTTTGGTACTCATACTGCACTCTGTAACTTTTTTTGATGCAATACCTAGTACGACCCACCCTTGTTGATCCTCCTATCATTCGCGGCCAGCTGTTGTTCGGTTCGTGGTAAGCTCTCGGCATCTTGGAGACCTTTAATTCTTTCCATCTATCATTTTTGTCTATATTTTGTATTTTTGATAGACAGAGTCTATTGTATAAATACTCCGTACTTTAGACTCTCTAGTACCGGTGACACCAGGTCTGGGTTGGTTCTTGTGTATATATTGTATTCTTGGTTATTTTAGGATCATTTTTGTATATTTATTTCAGGTTGTATGTATCTATACTGTTGGCCCTATTTTCCTAATGTTTCTGTTTCGCTTTGTTATTTAAACTGCTATTTTTATTTTCCACTTTGTTAGGATGGCTTGCCTATTGGGGGTTATGTAAGTGCCATCATGGCCTGGTTTTGGGTCATGACAGAGTGTATTAGAGCTCTAGGTTCACTAGTATTGTGAGTACAAGAGCAAAGTGTCTAGTAGAGTCTCGTGGATCTGTATGATGATATCTGCATCCTATCTGTGAGAGGCTATAGGCATTCCTTTGAAAGATTCCCTCTTGTTTGATTTCTTATTGTGCGTCCTTGACCCTATCAACTTCTAAGTAACTTGTTGTTTCATTCATTCTCAGATGGTTCAAACGAAATTAGCAGCAGGTTAGGAGGAGACCTCTGCACTTAAAGTTAGAGCCCCAGCTAAGGGACGGGGTAGAGGTCAACCTAGAGGTCAAGGTAGGGGATGGGCTGCGATGTCAGCTCAGGACCTAACTAGATTGACACTAACAGAGCCTAATATTATGGTTGAGGAGGTACATTATGAGCTAGAGGGTGTGGGGATAGCCTAACATCCAGCAAGTTTTGTGGCTACTCCAGTGCTACAGGACACTTGGTTTGCTTTCTTGGGTTTCTTGAGGGTACGTCACAGCCATCAGCTTCACGCGGTACTCTAATTGGTTCTCAGGTTAGAGACAAGACTCAGACTTTAGTTCAAGCAACGACATAGGGTTTAGGAGCAGAACTTGCTACTTTGGCTCCCCACTTAGAGGTATTGCTAGTTCCCATAGTTGTTCCACCTATTCCAGCTGGGCCTGTCATGTCTTTTGAGTAGCAGAAGATTCTTGGTAAGTTTCTAAGATTGGGTCCCCCGAGGTTTTCAAGTGCTCCTAGGGAGGATGCGCATGAGTTTCTGACTAGTTGCTAGGAGAGATTATATAATCTTGGGTTCGTTGAGTCACATGGGAAATATTACACTGCATTTTAGCTAGATGGTCTAGAGAAATAGTGGTTGAGGTCCTATATAACTTGTAGGTCAGCCAGCTCACCTCCGCTTACTTGGGTCCAGTTCTCTACAACTTTTTTGAAGAAGTATGTATTGCATAGCTTGAGAGAGTAGTTGATGGATCATTTCTCTAGGTTAGAGTAGGGCTCATGTCACGACCCGATTTCTCAGTCATGATGGCACCTACAACCCCCGGTAGGTGAACCAATCCCCGTAGCCCAGGACAGTTAGTAATGGGCTACTATCTAACAAATAAGGGAACAAGACGAAGAGAATAGATAACAGGGATATAAACTTATATTATATCATGCGGAAACTAAATCAAACCCCCAAGCCTGGTATCATAGTTATAGAGCCAGAAACTACAGCTGGAGTGCAAACGATCCAAAACAATATATACAGATGTCTCTGAATCGGTTAATAGCAGTACATTAAAGCAAAGAAAACCTAAATACCCACCTGGGTCTTGCAATAACAGTGTATACAAATCAAGTTTACGAATGGACGCTTAGTTATACCGGTAACCTCAAGTGTAAAAGAGGGAAAGAGTAATGATAGGCATGCTAGAGACATGAATCAAACTCAACTACATCATATCAATCTAATCAAGAAACTAACAGTTTAGCAGTAACCAATTTCATTCTTAACCGTAACAGGGAATAATTCTGTAAGTAAATAGCAAGAGTCTACCTACAGTCCCCCGACCGCCCATACAACTGAGGAACACAAACAAGTGAAAACAAACCCTCCGGCATCCCATACTACCAGAGCGTACAATCAACAAACAACAAACAATGAATGATATGATGCATGAAGATCTTAAGTGAAATGGTATCTCTGTATGTACCTCCTCCGGTGCCGATCCGGCCCAGCAGGTATGTTCCATGGAAGGACACTGCCCGTATACCTCTACTCCACCGTATACCCTTCCTCTGGCACATACAGCCCGCAGCCCCTGGCCCGGATGGCAAGGTCCATGGAGGTCCCAGACCCCATACTAAAACTCAGTATCAAACATGTCATCCGGAAGTAAGTCCGGGTTCAAGATAGAGACCCAGTCTCGAATATGCATGCCCAGACCCTGTCCAGGACTAAAGTAGTAGGAAAATATCTCAAAAACCCCTCCAAAGGTGCCCGGGCATAACCGGGTCTAAACAGTAGAAAGTCATCTCAGGTGCTCGGTCCGACCGAGGCTAAAAATCATCTCAAGTAGCAAGAAAACTCAACTAGCACCCCGGCCCTGCCGAGTCTAGCGTTAATCGTAAAACTGGTGATTTAAAACATAATCTTACTTCCTTTTACCCAGGAATATTCACAAGTTAAATCAAACCATTTCCAAATTATTTCCATAAAAAATAGGCCCCCCGGGCCATGCAAGGTTTAGAAAATGGTGTCAGTAGGCCCGAAGCCCAAACCGTAGTAAAACATGTATAAAACCTCTTTATATGCATGAAAATGGTATGATCAAACACAGTAGCTGCCCAACAGCTCACAATCAACCTATCGATCCTGCACAGGCCCACAGCTACTCAGCAAGCATAACCAGCCTAGAAGGATAATTCTATGCCCGGGACTCACGTACATTCCCAAAATCCCACCTTCTATGTTCCAGAGTCAACAAGGCCTCACAGGACCACAAGGGTAAATAAAATATATCGGCAACTACTACAAGCAACGGAGGAACAAAAGTAGGTGGACATGAATAAAGCGGTCGAGGTCTGTGGTACCAACCTAATAAACCAAACCAAGGATGCCTATTAATACAATTTTATCCTATATATGCGGAGTCTAGGGAAAATAAACCGTAACCTACCTGTCGTCCGATGATAAGCTTGAACCTCTCCGAAAAAGCTCTAACACGAAGTCAAACTCGAACTCGGTCTTGAATAACTTGACGTAGATAATTGATTTCCTTTTCGATATTAAAAATAACGTCAAAATATAAATGGTTCCACCCACTTCTCTCCATGTGTGTATGAAGATATGGAGCAGCCAACAAACCTTGCTCTTTAGGTAATGAATGAGAAAAGTTAGATGAACTTGGTCTCAATCCTAGAAAATTAGTACTACTGCCACCGCTTAAAGTTTTCCAAAAGTGAACATAAATTGGTTACCTAATAATTAAAGTAAGTGAGTAATTAAGTGCCACATATTGAAGTCATTACCTTGCTGCTATATTCACCCACTTCCACGTGGAAGTGTGGTTCCACCACATTATTAATTCTATTCCACTACATAAGTACTCGGGTATTGCATAAGTTCGTGGTAAAATAAATATAGCTTTTTGAATATATCATAATGAATAGAAAATCATTTCAAATAAAACCTACTATATTATAATAATAATTTTCAACATAGCTAACTTTACTATCTCTGTTAAAATATTATAATTTATAAAAATATTATAAAATAAATACATACACGAATATCTCGTAACAAAAGTATTTTAGGAAGGCAATAAAAGTATAACTTTCTACCACCTTCAACTTTTAAATTAAATATTTTCAAGTACGCACGATTTTGATACTCAAGAACTCTCTTGGAACCCTCCCTTATGTTTTCTCACTGTTTCAGAACTGAAATGGCATTTTAAAACGTGAAGTTGAGGCTTTAAATCGAGTTTGACCCGACCCGGTTTGCGACCCGGTTCGCAACCCGATTCCTGCTAGACAGTCCGCGGTAAAATAGTCATAACGTTTTACTCCGTGATCAGTTGGATGTGAGGTTTTGTGCGTTGGAAACTAGACTCGTAGACCTTCGATTTGGTATTTCGGGAGACTTCTAAATCTTTATATATTGAGAGAAAAGCTCCGAGACATTTTACCCAAAGTTCAGAAAATTTATTAAAGATCTTACGATAACTTTTGCCGACTTGCTTGACTTCTAAACTTATAATGCGACCAAACAAATGGACCCGACACCAAAATACCGGTCCTGACGAGCCTTAAGTGACTTGGGGCCGCTACAAACAAGCTCTAACGGTTCAAGAAAAACGTATACGTGGAAATAACCGGAAGGGTTATTACATTATCCACTACTAAAAAGGACTTTCGTCCTCGAAAGTCAAGGTCAAGGGGGTACCTGAAGGCTCAAACAGCTGCGGATACTGAGCCCGCATATCTCTCTCGGTATCCCAGGTAGACTCCTCGACTGGACGGTGCCTCCACTGAACCTTAACAACCGGGATCTCTCGAGACCTCAATCTCCTGACATCTCTGGCCAAAATAGCTGCCGGCTCCTCAACAAAGGCTAAAGCCTCACCCAACCAAACTGAATCCCACTGCAACACATGAGACTCATTTGGGACATACCGACGCAATATCGAAACATGAAATATAGGATGTATAGCTGAAAACATCTGAGGCAAGGCTAGCTGATAGGCAACGCTACCAACCCTCTGAAGAATCTCAAACGGCCCAATGTACCTGGGGCTAAGCTTGCCCCGCCTACCAAATCTCATAACGCCCTTCATGGGCGATACACGGAGAAACACCAAGTCACCGACACTAAACTCCAAGGCACAAAGCCTACGATCAGCATAACTCTTCTGCCTGCTTTGAGCTGCCCGAAGTCTGTCCTGAATCACTCGGACTCGGTCTAAGGAATCTCGAAGCAAATTTGTGCTCTGTGGCCCAGCACTAAAACCATCAAACCAACCTACCGGTGATCTGCAACGCCTGCCATACAAAGCCTCAAAAGGTGCCATGCCGATACTCGAATGGAAGCTGTTATTATAAGCAAAATCTGCCAAGGGAACAAACTGATCCCATGAACCTCCAAAGTCAAGAATACAGGCCCGAAGCATGTCCTCCAGGACCTGAATGGTCCTCTCGGACTGGCCATCTGTCTGAGGGTGGAAAGCGGTACTAAGATGAACCTCTGTACCCAAATCTCGCTGAATAGCCCTCCAGAACTGAGATGTGAACTGAGTGCCGCGGTCTAAAATAATAGAAGCTGGGACCATTTGCAATCGAACAATCTCACGAAGGTAGATCTGAGCTAACCTCTCTGCACCATAAGAAGTATGAACCGGCAAGAAATGTGCTGACTTAGTCAGCCTATCAACAATCACCCATATGGAATCAAACCCATGAGAAGTACGAGGCAAACCAACAACGAGGTCCATAGTAATCCCTTTGCCCACTTCCACTCAGAATGGACGTCGCTATGTATCAAACACCAGTCTCATTATGCTCGAAC